>CM065733.1:68212180-68219680 GCA_033310375.1 Conus canariensis
ATCGAAGTTTGAACGTTGTGACTAGAAGATTCAGCTTGGCTGTTTGTGGATCGAAGTTTGAACGTTATGATTAAAAGGTTCAGCATGGCCGTTTGTGGATCGAAGTTTGAACGTTGTGATTAAAAGGTTCAACATGGCCGTTTGGGGATGGAAGTTTGAGAGTTGTTACTAGAAGATTCGGCTTAGCCGTTTGGGGATCGAAGTTTGTTGGCCAAGATTTGAAAGTGGTGGCTTAAATATAAAATTCGGCCGTTGTGGATCGAAATGAGAAAGTTAATGACCGAAAGATTCTGCCAGACCGTTTGTGGATCAAAGTTTGACAGTTGTAGTAAGATACAACTGGTTCACTTGTAGATCAGAATCTGACATCTAGGGAGAAATATATTCTTTTCTTTCTTTCTTTCTGCGTACGCAGGCTGATACTCCTGCGGACACTGCCTGTATAGACAGGCAGTGGAGTTTTGTGTGTATGACCGTTTTTTATCCCGCAATTAAGGGGGCGAAATGTATAAGGCCCTTTTTAGATTGAAGTGTGAAAAGTAGGTTCAAATATGTAACAAGGCCGTTTTCAGATCGACGTTGTACAAGTACGGCCTTCGTAGACCATAGCTTGATAGTTAGGGTCAATACGTAATGCTCCTCTATGACTGATTCGAAGTATGAAAGTGAAAACAAAGTATGCAAACCATTTGCTGATCGATGTCGAAAAGTTGTAGCCTAATAATGTACAGCTAAGCCATGTCAAATCGATTCTAAACGTTGTGGCCCAAAATACATAATCATGATGCTTGTTGATCGACGTCTGAAAAACTGTGGCCAAAAATATGTAAAAGTAGGCAGTTTCTAGATCAACGTCTGAAATTTGTAGCCAAAAGTATATAAAAGTAGGCCGTTTCCAGATCAACGTCTGAAAATTGTGGCCAAAAGTATATAAAAGTAGGCCGTTTCTAGATCAACGTCTGAAATTTTTGGCCAAAAGTATATAAAAGTAGGCCGTTTCCAGATCAACGTCTGAAATTTGTAGCCAAAAGTATATAAAAGTAGGCCGTTTCTAAATCGATGTCTGAAAATTGTGGCCAAAAATATATAAAAGTAGGCCTTTTCTAGATCGATGTCTGAAATTTGTGGCCAAAAGTATATAAAAGTAGGCCGTTTGTAGCTCAACGTCTGAAAGTTGTGGCCAAAATATATATAAAAGTAGGCCGTTTCTAGCTCAATGTCTGAAAGTTGTGGCCAAAAATATATAAAAGTAGGCCGTTTCCAGATCAAAGTCTGAAATTTGTAGCCAAAAATATATATAAGTAGGCCGTTTTTATATTGATGTCTGAAAGTTGTGGCCAAAAATATATATAAGTTGGCCGTTTCTAGCTCAACGTCTTAAAGTTATGGCCTTAAATAGATAAAAGTAGACCATTTCTAGATCGACGTCTGAAATTTGTGGCCAAATATATATATATATATATATATATATATATAAAGTAGGTCGTTTCTAGATCGATGTCTGAACGCTTTGGCCAAAATTGTATAAAAGTAGGCCGTTTCTAGATCGATGTCTGAAATTTGTAGCCAAAAGTATATAAAAGTAGGCCGTTTCTAGCTCAACGTCTGAAATTTTTGGCCAAAATATATATAAAAGTAGGCCGCTTCTAGACCGACGTATGAAAGCTGTGGCCCAAAATTTATAAAAGTAGGCCGTTTTTAGATCGACGTCTGAAAACATGCAAGCAGTTTCAAAGTGACGTCTGAAAATAGGGCCCAAAACATGCAAGCAGTTTCAAAGTGAGGTCTGAAAATAGGGCCAAAACATGCAAGCAGTTTCAAAGTGACGTCTGAAAATAGGGCCCAAAACATGCAAGCAGTTTCCAAGTGACGTCTGAAAATAGGGCCCAAAACATGCAAGCAGTTTCAATGTGACGTCTGAAAATAGGGCCCAAAACATGCAAGCAGTTTCAAAGGGAGGTCTGAAAATAGGGCCCAAAACATGCAAGCAGTTTCAATGTGACGTCTGAAAATAGGGCCCAAAACATGCAAGCAGTTTCCAAGTGAGGTCTGAAAATAGGGCCCAAAACATGCAAGCAGTTTCCAAGTGACGTCTGAAAATAGGGCCCAAAACATGCAAGCAGTTTCAAAGGAGGTCTGAAAATAGGGCCCAAAACATGCAAGCAGTTTCAATGTAACGTCTGAAAATAGGGCCCAAAACATGCAAGCAGTTTCAATGTGACGTCTGAAAATAGGGCCCAAAACATGCAAGCAGTTTCAATGTAACGTCTGAAAATAGGGCCCAAAACATGCAAGCAGTTTCAAAGGGAGGTCTGAAAATAGGGCCCAAAACATGCAAGCAGTTTCCAAGTGACGTCTGAAAATAGGGCCCAAAACATGCAAGCAGTTTCAATGTGACGTCTGAAAATAGGGCCCAAAACATGCAAGCAGTTTCAATGTGACGTCTGAAAATAGGGCCCAAAACATGCAAGCAGTTTCAAAGGAGTCTGAAAATAGGGCCCAAAACATGCAAGCAGTTTCCAAGTGACGTCTGAAAATAGGGCCCAAAACATGCAAGCAGTTTCCAAGTGACGTCTGAAAATAGGGCCCAAAACATGCAAGCAGTTTCCAGTGAGGTCTGAAAATAGGGCCCAAAACATGCAAGCAGTTTCAATGTGACGTCTGAAAATAGGGCCCAAAACATGCAAGCAGTTTCAATGTGACGTCTGAAAATAGGGCCCAAAACATGCAAGCAGTTTCCAAGTGACGTCTGAAAATAGGGCCAAAACATGCAAGCAGTTTCCAAGTGACGTCTGAAAATAGGGCCCAAAACATGCAAGCAGTTTCAAAGGGAGGTCTGAAAATAGGGCCCAAAACATGCAAGCAGTTTCCAAGTGACGTCTGAAAATAGGGCCCAAAACATGCAAGCAGTTTTCAAAGTGGAGGTCTGAAAATAGGGCCCAAAACATGCAAGCAGTTTCAATGTGACGTCTGAAAATAGGGCCCAAAACATGCAAGCAGTTTCCAAGTGACGTCTGAAAATAGGGCCCAAAACATGCAAGCAGTTTCAAGTGAGGTCTGAAAATAGGGCCCAAAACATGCAAGCAGTTTCAAAGGGAGTCTGAAAATAGGGCCCAAAACATGCAAGCAGTCAAGTCTTGCCCAAACATGGGAGGGTCTGAAAATAGGGCCCAAAACATGCAAGCAGTTTCCAAGTGACGTCTGAAAATAGGGCCCAAAACATGCAAGCAGTTTCAAAGGGAGGTCTGAAAATAGGGCCCAAAACATGCAAGCAGTTTCAATGTGACGTCTGAAAATAGGGCCCAAAACATGCAAGCAGTTTCAAGGAGTCTGAAAATAGGGCCCAAAACATGCAAGCAGTTTCAATGTAACGTCTGAAAATAGGGCCCAAAACATGCAAGCAGTTTCAATGTGACGTCTGAAAATAGGGCCCAAAACATGCAAGCAGTTTCAAGTGACGTCTGAAAATAGGGCCCAAAACATGCAAGCAGTTTCAAGTGACGTCTGAAAATAGGGCCCAAAACATGCAAGCAGTTTCAAGTGACGTCTGAAAATAGGGCCCAAAACATGCAAGCAGTTTCAAGTGACGTCTGAAAATAGGGCCCAAAACATGCAAGCAGTTTCAATGACGTCTGAAAATAGGGCCCAAAACATGCAAGCAGTTTCAAGTGACGTCTGAAAATAGGGCCCAAAACATGCAAGCAGTTTCAAAGGGAGGTCTGAAAATAGGGCCCAAAAGCATTGCAAGCGTTTCCAATGTGACGTCTGAAAATAGGGCCCAAAACATGCAAGCATAGTTTCAAATGAGCGTCATGAGAAAATAGGGCCCAAAACATGCAAGCAGTTTCAAGTGACCGTTGAAAAATAGGCCCAAAACATGCAAGCATTCAAAGGAGGTCTGAAAATAGGGCCCAAAACATGCAAGCATTCAAGTGACGTCTGAAAATGGGCCAAAACATGCAAGCAGTTTCAAATGCAGTCTAAGCCACATGTGAGGAGTCTGAAAATAGTGCCCAAACATGAAAGCAGTTAATGTCTGAAATAGGCAGCAAGCGTAGACCGCGGGGGGAAATTGAAACTAAAATGACAGGAAAATTACTACCACCGCCCAACCAAAATGACCAAACAAATGACAAGACAAACACGGCGCGTTTCGACCTATATGGTCGTCTTCACTCAAGACAAGCAACATTCAAGAAGACAATGAAAACGAAGCAAGAAGAGGCAATCACTTGTCTCCTCAAATTAGCGCAAAGTGTAAGCAGCCATTTGTAGATGGAGGTCTGGACCTTGTGGTCAGATATGCAGCTACGCAATTTAAAGATCGACGTCTGAATGTCGTTGGAAAATATGTAGTTGTAGCAGAGCCGTCTGTAGACAGACGTCGGAAAGTTGTGGCCATGTATATAGCGTCGCCGTTTGTAGAATGACGTCTGAAATTTGTTACCGAATATACACCTACTCCGTCTGTAAACCCACCTTGGAAAGATGTGACCAAACTGTACAGTGCAGTTTGTAGATCGACGTCTGAAAATTCTGGCCAGCTATACAGCGAAGCCGTTATTTTTTGTAGAGATAGAGAGCTTTGACGTTTGTAGCTGGGTGTCTGAAGATTTCAGAGAACAAAAAGATATCCAGTCCCTAGGTTGTTTGTGAATGGACTTCTGAAAATTCTGATCAAACATACAGATATGCTGTTTGTATATTGACATCTAACAGTAGCTGTCAAACATACAGTCGTGGCAAAAATACACAGTTACATTTAATTCGGGTTGAAACCTACGATGCAAGTATGTTGCCATAGTAAGACGACACTCATATACTCTCTCTCTCTCTCTCTCTCTCTCTCCTCTCTCTCTCTCTCTCTCTCTTTCGCGCGCGCGCACACACACACACACACCAAACACACACACACACACACACACACACACACACACACACACACACACACACACAACACACAGACACAAACACACACACACACAACACAACACACACACACACACACACACACACACACACACACACACACACAAACACACACACATACAGATTCACACACACACACACACACACACACACACACACACACACACACACACACACACACACTCACACACACACACACACACACACACACACACGCACAGTACCAGCTTCCCAGAGCTGGTGAACATTTATGGTTGGCATGTGGTCCGCGCTGCGACCTGTTTTCTGGTACGAGCAATATTCATCAAATGTCTGCTGCGGAGAAATAAAATTTCAGCCTTAATTTGCCGATGCCGGGTAAACATCGCGACTGCCGGAAAATGTGCTTCGCGAACTTCCATTTTAAGTTACTGACATCAAAATCATTTTGTGTCGTGCCAAGTGATTGGCTAAGTCAGAAGGCATTAGCCAATCAGAAGCACGCACATTGCTCTGAGCGCACACATTGCTTGGTTTTGGACACTGGCTGACGAAATGGCAGACGACAGTATATGCTTTTCCTGCTTCTTTGTCATTTGGTACATTAAATAATCTGGACTGTTGTCGATAAACGGGCAGTTTGTTTTGCCTGGGGACAAATAAAAACTTCGTAGAGGGGAGGTGACAAAAAATAGTGCCTCGCCTTGTTCACACACACACACACACACACACACACACACACACACACAGATGTACAATGCAGTACATCATTATACATACATATATATATATATATATATAATAAATAAACTAATAAATTCCAAGGATAAGTACCAAGCACCATTCCAGCAACTTACAGAGCAGCGTGGTGTTGCAATGACTGCAAGAAATATTGAATTATAAACAAAGCTTGCTCTTATGTCTTGGATTGAAGAAATAGGGGGAGATAAGCATTCATATCTGCAGTAGTAGATAATTCTGCCTAACTAACAGTATGTGCTTGAGTGGGTGAATGGGGAAAAATAAAATAAAATAAATGCTTCTCAAAATGAGCCTTCAGCAAGCTTATAGTCTCCAAGGGGGAGACAATCTCCAATAGGGAGGAAACTCACTAACATATAACTCCTGGTCAGATACCGATATTTCGAAACCTGATTGTTTCTCCTCAGTGACCGCGGAAAGTGGTAATTTGATTCCTCTGCCTTTTCGGTTTTAAGAAGAATGCTATCCCAGAAAAAGGCTGGTGTGCAATACTGTAGTATGTTTGTTGAGTTTTCAAAACCCCAACCAAAGGTGCCACCTAAGAAGCAAAAGAAAATCATGAAAGAGCAAAACAAGCTACATTTTCTTGTGGTTGGTTTTTTGAAAACTCAACAAACATATTGCACACCAGCCTTTTTCTGGGATAGCATTCTTCTTAAAACCGAAAAGGCAGAGGAGTCAAATTACCACTTTCCGCGGTCACTGAGGAGAAACAATCAGGTTTCGAAATATCGGTATCTGACTAGGAGTTATATGTTAGTGAGTTTCCTCCCTATTGGAGATTGTCTCCCCCTTGGAGACTATAAGCTTGCTGAAGGCTCATTTTGAGAAGCATTTATTTTATTTTATTTTTCCCCATTCACCCACTCAAGCACATACTGTTGTTAGTTAGGCATAATTATCTACCACTGCAGATATGAATGCTTATCTCCCCCTATTTCTTCAGTCTAAGACATAAGAGCAAGCTTTGTTTATAATTGAATATTTCTTGCAGTCATTGCAACACCAAGCTGCTCTGTAAGTTGCTGGAATGGTGCTTGGTACTTATCCTTGGAATTTATTAGTTTATTGTAATTTAGTCCCTTGCGGATTCATTCCAAGAACTGGCCCTCAGCACTTGTGTCTTAAGAGGTTATCTTTTTATATTTTCTACTTTTCCACAGAAAATGTAGCTTGTTTTAGTCTTCCATGATTTTCTTTTGCTTCTTAGGTGGCACCTTTGGTTGGTTTTTTGAAAACTCAACAAACATACTACGGTATTGCACACCAGCCTTTTTCTGGGATAGCATTCTTCTTAAAACCGAAAAGGCAGAGGAGTCAGATTACCACTTTCCGCGGTCACTGAGGAGAAAAAATCAGATTTCGAAATATCGGTATCTGACCAGGAGTTATATGTTAGTGAGTTTCCTTCTTATTGGAGATTGTCTCCCCCTTGGAGACTATAAGCTTGCTGAAGGCTCATTTTGAGAAGCATTTATTTTATTTTATTTTTCCCCATTCACCCACTCAAGCACATACTGTTAGTTAGGCAGAACTATCTACCACTGCAGATATGAATGCTTATCTCCCCCTATTTCTTCAATCTAAGACATAAGAGCAAGCTTTGTTTATAATTCAATATATATATACATATATATGTGTGTGTTTTGTGTTTATTTATTGAGAGAGAGAGAGCGTGTAGACCCTGGTGGAAAACATGTGCCGGCTAACAATTTCTACGTCATTAAAAGAGTGATCCAGAAAGATTTTTTTTTGTAAGTGGTGGGGTTCGGTGACGTGTGAAGAGGGGGAAGCTTGTGAAAGTAAATAGGACTGTAAAGATAGGGCATT
>CM065733.1:68224680-68254680 GCA_033310375.1 Conus canariensis
TGTCGTGATTTATTGGTATGGAAGATGGAAAGTGGGTTTTAGCCCTTTGTCGTGATGTATTGGTGTGGAAGATATAAAGTGGTTTTTAGCCCTTTGTTGTGATTTATTGATATGGAAGATATAAAGTGGGTTTTAGCCCTTTGTGGCGATTTATTGATATGGAAGATGGAAAGTGGGTTTTCATACAGAAGGAACATGAATTGAAGGCTAGGATGTTTAAACTTTGTCTTTCTCGAGTTCATGTAATTAGCAAAGTTCTAGCAATGCTACACACGCACGCACGCACGCATGCACGTAGGTACGTAGGTACGCAAGCACGCGCGCGCGCGCGCGCGCGCGCGCACACACACACACACACACACACACACACACACACACACACACACACACACACACACACACACGGGGGGAGGGGGGGAGAGAGAGAGAGAGAGACATCGATATTTATTGTCTCTCTTCTGGACTTCCCTCATGTCTTCCTTGCAGACTTCCTTTTTTCCCGCTGTTCAGATTGCCTCTTTGGGGAATAGTCCAGCTCGTGAGACGACATGCGATCCATCTCTACATCACAGTGTTTTTTCCCTTTTGTCGGTTTGTTCCTGGTGTCATCCTTCGAATGTTGGGAACTACAGGAGAGGGACGGAGGGGTGCCGGGAAATTCAAGCCCGCCCGTGGTCGGTCACATCTACCCTACGGCGTGTTGCTTTGTTGTAACGGGACCTTTAGGTACTTCGCTACTGTATATTTGATTCGTAATGACCGCAGATTAAAGTGCTTCGTTACTGTATATTTAATCCGTTATAATGGGACCTTTAAGTACTTTGCTACTGTATATTTAATTCGTTATGACCGCAGCTTAAAGTGCTTCGTTACTGTATATTCAATCCGTTGTAACGGGACCTTTAAGTACTTCGCTACTGTATATTTAATCCGTTGTAACTGCAGGTTTAAGTACTTTGCTGCTGTGTTATCTAATCCATTATGACCGCCGCTTTAAGTGGTTGATATTTTTATTATTTAATCCGTTTTAACTACAGCTTTAAGTGCTTCGTCACAGTGTTATTTAATCCGTTATTACCTCAGTTTTAACCAAGTGCTTCGATAACCATGTTATTTAATCTGTTATAACTTCAACTTTAAGTGCTTCGATATTGTGTGTGTGATCCGTTGTAACTGCAGCTTTAGTGCTACTGGCCTGTGCGTTTAATCCGTTAGAACTGCAGTTTCAAATGCTACGTTACTGTGTGTTTACCCGTTATAACTACAGCATTAAGTGCTTCGTTACTGTGTATGTAATCCGTTATAATTGCAGCTTTTAGGGCTACTGGACTGTGCGTTAAATCCGTAACTGCAGTTTTAAGTGCTACAATACTGTGTGCTTATCCATTATAACTGCAACCTTAGGTGCTACGTTACCGTATATTAGGACCCGTTATAACTGCATCTTTAAGTGCTACTTTACAGAGCGATAACTGCATCTTTAATTGCTACGCCACTGTGTGTCTGATCCGTTACAGCTGCCGCCTTAGGTGCTACGCCACTGTGTGTCTGATCCGTTACAGCTGCCGCCTTAGGTGCTACGTTACTGTGTGTCTGATCCGTTACAGCTGCCGCCTTAGGTGCTACGTTACTGTGTGTCTGATCCGTTACAGCTGCCGCCTTAGGTGCTACGCCACTGTGTGTCTGATCCGTTACAGCTGCCGTCTTAGGTGCTACGTTACTGTGTGTCTGATCCGTTGCAGCTGCCTCCTTAGGTGCTACGCCACTGTGTGTCTGATCCGTTACAGCTGCCGCCTTAGGGGCTACGTTACTGTGTGTCTGATCCGTTACAGCTGCCTCCTTAGGTGCTACGTCACTGTGTGTCTGATCCGTTACAGCTGCCGCCTTAGGTGCTACGTTACTGTGTGTCTGATCCGTTGCAGCTGCCGCCTTAGGTGCTACGTTACTGTGTGTCTGATCCGTTGCAGCTGCCGCCTTAGGTGCTACGTTACTGTGTGTCTGATCCGTTACAGCTGCCGCCTTAGGTGCTACGTTACTGTGTGTCTGATCCGTTACAGCTGCCGCCTTAGGTGCTACGTTACTGTGTGTCTGATCCGTTGCAGCTGCCGCCTTAGGTGCTACGTTACTGTGTGTCTGATCCGTTGCAGCTGCCGCCTTAGGTGCTATGTTACTGTGTGTCTGATCCGTTACAGCTGCCGCCTTAGGGGCTACGTTACTGTGTGTCTGATCCGTTACAGCTGCCGCCTTAGGTGCTACGTTACTGTGTGTCTGATCCGTTGCAGCTGCCGCCTTAGGTGCTACGTTACTGTGTGTCTGATCCGTTGCAGCTGCCGCCTTAGGTGCTACGCCACTGTGTGTCTGATCCGTTACAGCTGCCGCCTTAGGGCTACGTTACTGTGTGTCTGATCCGTTACAGCTGCCGCCTTAGGGGCTACGTTACTGTGTGTCTGATCCGTTACAGCTGCCTCCTTAGGTGCTACGTCACTGTGTGTCTGATCCGTTACAGCTGCCGCCTTAGGTGCTACGTTACTGTGTGTCTGATCCGTTGCAGCTGCCGCCTTAGGTGCTACGTTACTGTGTGTCTGATCCGTTGCAGCTGCCGCCTTAGGTGCTACGTTACTGTGTGTCTGAACCGTTACAGCTGCCGCCTTAGGTGCTACGTTACTGTGTGTCTGATCCGTTACAGCTGCCTCCTTAGGTGCTACGTCACTGTGTGTCTGATCCGTTACAGCTGCCGCCTTAGGTGCTACGTTACTGTGTGTCTGATCCGTTGCAGCTGCCGCCTTAGGTGCTACGTTACTGTGTGTCTGATCCGTTACAGCTGCCGCCTTAGGTGCTACGTTACTGTGTGTCTGATCCGTTACAGCTGCCGCCTTAGGTGCTACGTTACTGTGTGTCTGATCCGTTGCAGCTGCCGCCTTAGGTGCTACGTTACTGTGTGTCTGATCCGTTGCAGCTGCCGCCTTAGGTGCTATGTTACTGTGTGTCTGATCCGTTACAGCTGCTGCCTTAGGGGCTACGTTACTGTGTGTCTGATCCGTTGCAGCTGCCGCCTTAGGTGCTACGCCACTGTGTGTCTGATCCGTTACAGCTGCCGCCTTAGGTGCTACGCCACTGTGTGTCTGATCCGTTACAGCTGCTGCCTTAGGTGCTACGTTACTGTGTGTCTGATCCGTTACAGCTGCCGCCTTAGGTGCTACGTCACTGTGTGTTCTGATCCGTTACAGCTGCCGCCTTAGGTGCTACGTTACTGTGTGTCTGATCCGTTGCAGCTGCCGCCTTAGGTGCTACGTTACTGTGTGTCTGAACCGTTACAGCTGCCGCCTTAGGTGCTACGTTACTGTGTGTTTAATCCGTTATAGCTGCCGCCTTAGGTGCTAGTTACTGTGTGTTTAACCTGTCATAGCTGCCGCCTTAGGTGCTACGTTACTGTGTGTTTAATCCGTCATAGCTGCCGCCTTAGGTGCTACGTTACTGTGTGTTTAATCCGTCATAGCTGCCGCCTTAGGTGCTACGTTACTGTGTGTTTAATCCGTTATAGCTGCCGCCTTAGGTGCTACGTTACTGTGTGTTTAACCTGTCATAGCTGCCGCCTTAGGTGCTACGTTACTGTGTGTTTAATCCGTTATAGCTGCCGCCTTAGGTGCTACGTTACTGTGTGTTTTAATCCGTCATAGCTGCCGCCTTAGGTGCTACGTTACTGTGTGTTTAACCTGTCATAGCTGCCGCCTTAGGTGCCATGTTACTGTGTGTTTAACCTGTCATAGCTGCCGCCTTAGGTGCTACGTTACTGTGTGTCTGAACCGTTGCAGCTGCCGCCTTAGGTGCTACGCCACCGTGTGTCTGATCCGTTACAGCTGCCGCCTTAGGTGCTACGCCACTGTGTGTCTGATCCGTTACAGCTGCTGCCTTAGGTGCTACGTTACTGTGTGTCTGATCCGTTACAGCTGCCGCCTTAGGTGCTACGTTACTGTGTGTCTGATCCGTTACAGCTGCCGCCTTAGGTGCTACGTTACTGTGTGTCTGATCCGTTACAGCTGCCGCCTTAGGTGCTACGTTACTGTGTGTCTGATCCGTTGCAGCTGCCGCCTTAGGTGCTACGTTACTGTGTGTCTGAACCGTTACAGCTGCCGCCTTAGGTGCTACGTTACTGTGTGTTTAATCCGTTATAGCTGCCGCCTTAGGTGCTATGTTACTGTGTGTTTAACCTGTCATAGCTGCCGCCTTAGGTGCTACGTTACTGTGTGTTTAATCCGTCATAGCTGCCGCCTTAGGTGCTATGTTACTGTGTGTTTAATCCGTTATAGCTGCCGCCTTAGGTGCTACGTTACTGTGTGTTTAACCTGTCATAGCTGCCGCCTTAGGTGCTACGTTACTGTGTGTTTAATCCGTTATAGCTGCCGCCTTAGGTGCTACGTTACTGTGTGTTTAATCCGTCATAGCTGCGCCTTAGGTGCTACGTTACTGTGTGTTTAACCTGTCATAGCTGCCGCCTTAGGTGCTACGTTACTGTGTGTTTAATCCGTTATAGCTGCCGCCTTAGGTGCTACGTTACTGTGTGTTTAATCCGTCATAGCTGCCGCCTTAGGTGCTACGTTACTGTGTGTTTAATCCGTTATAGCTGCCGCCTTAGGTGCTACGTTACTGTGTGTTTAATCCGTCATAGCTGCCGCCTTAGGTGCTACGTTACTGTGTGTTTAATCCGTCATAGCTGCCGCCTTAGGTGCTATGTTACTGTGTGTTTAATCCGTTATAGCTGCCGCCTTAGGTGCTACGTTACTGTGTGTTTAATTCGTCATAGCTGCCGCCTTAGGTGCTATGTTATTGTGTATTGCAATCCGTTATAACTGCAGCTGTAAGTGCTACGTTAATGTATTTTCATCTGATCTAACATTTTACAGAACGTTTTTAACAAAAAATCCGCTGTGCTTATAGAAGGTGTATTTTAAAGGGTTATGTGGATGTGTGTGTGTGTGTGTGTGTGTGTGTGTGTGTGTGTGTGTGTGTGTGTGTGTGTGTGTGTGGTTTTCGTGTGTTTTTGTTTCTTAAAGACTTGTGAGTTGACTTCAGCGTGATGACAGCCCTGGTGTGGGTGGCCTTTGCGGTCGGCTGGGCTGTAAGCAACATTACCTTACCTTACCTTACCTTACGTTACCTTGTAATGTGAATGAGTCTGCCGGTTTGGTAAAAGGGTAAAGCCTCTTAAAGAGGGGACTTAACCGTCTGTGTAATGTGACTTTCGGTGTACATGGGAATCTGATCGTGTCACGGGTGGCTAACAGACCGACGTCTGTCTCCATGATCTCTGTGCTTGGTGTTTTTGCATGTCGTTCCCAATGGGCTGGAAGCCACGTTGAAGTTAGCCATTAATGGAGTTTGCTGCTAAGACACGAAAAAAACCTGAAGAATCGATTTTCAGGGTCCACAGACGAGGACAACGACATAATGGCCAGTGCATGTCTTCTTCCTTCTGTTTCCTTTCATTTTTCTTACGAGCTGCTGAACCGCACGCACACACGCACGCACGCATGCACGCACGCACCGCACGCACGCACCACACACACACGCACACGCTCATACACACACACACACACACACACACACACACACACACACACACACACAAACGCGCGCGCGCACGTTATGTCTGTCTGCCTGTCTGTTTTTGTTTCCTTTGTTGTTGTTTTCTCACGAGCTGTTAAAGTTATTGTTTATTTGTTTATTTGTTCTTAATTCTGTTCAGGGAGCAGAATAAACTCATTTTCAAGCAATTTTCCCTCCCGGACAGTGTGCGCGCGCGCGTGTGTGTCTGTGTCCGTGTGTGTGTGTGTGTGTGTGTGTGTGTGTGTGTGTGTGTGTGTGTGTGTGAGTGGGAGGAGAGAGGAGAGAGAGAGAGAGAGAGAGGATGACAGTGTGTGCACTCGGGCGATCACGCGTGAATGTGTGTGCGTTCGTATATTTGTGTGGGTGTGATTGTATGTATGTCTGTGTGTGTTGGAGAAGGAGAGAGAGAGAGGGAAAGAGAAAGAAAGAAGGGGGGGGGGACTGGGGGAAGGAAAGGCGCGCTGTTGTTGTCACCGTCAATGCTGCTGTTTTGCGGTAAGGATTTTTGCAGTGTTTTGTTTGATGTCCAGTATTAGTTCCCGTTCTTCCTCGTGTTTGCCATGAGCTAAGAGCTCAGCGAAGAGGTTTTACATACAACATGTTTTATATGCGACTGGCGAAAAGTAACGACAATGGATGATGAAAGACTACCACAGAAGGCGTACAACATGTTATTCGATTTAGATACACGAGGCAAAAGAAATTGGGTATCAAACATTCGTTGCAAGCTGTATCAGCTTGATTTTGGATGTGTTTGGGCAAACCAAGGAGGTCAGAATGTTAAACATTTTTTGCATAAAGTTAAAGACAGAGTGATTTCATGTCGATGGCAAGGTTGGGATTTCCATATTAAAAACAGTGAGAGATTTTACATGTATAGGACATTTTGCACCATACATGATGTCAAGCCGTATTTGAAAGTAGAGTTAAACAAACATCTGAAATGTATTATGGCAAGGTTTAGATTGGTGTTTCAGAAATTGATATACATTATCATCGTTACAAGAAACACACTGAGATTGATTTGCGTTGTCCTCGCAAAAAGGGAAATGAAGATGAATTGCATTTTGTTTTGTGTCGGCCTGTATTAAGTGATTCCAAAATCCGATATAAACCACGAAAATGTTATAATCGTCCTAACCAGTTTCGCTTAAGTTTTCTTCTAGCTTCTAGAAAAGATTGAATTGTGAGAAATTCATCGATTTACTTATGCAAAGCATTTCAGTTGTGTTCTGTAATGATGTCATGACGGAGGAGTGTAGTGATCTCTATTGTGGCGAATAATACTGTGTGGTACATTTTGTACTTTGTATCGCCTTCATGGGGAGCAAAGGCCTTAATGAATGAATATCATTCATTCATTCATTTGTTTCTCTCTCTCTCTCTCTCTCCTCTCTCTCTCTCTCTCTCTCTCTCTCTCTCTCTCTCTGGGTGTCTCTTTGCCCCTTTCTCTATCTCTGTCTCCCTGCCCCCCCCCCCCTCTCTCTCTCGCTCCCTCCATCCCTCCCTCCCTCCCTCCCTCTTTCTCTGCACATGTCGTCATTGTCGATTTTACAAAGGACTGTTTTCTTTCGATAAATTGGAAAGGAGTTTACCCAATTAAGAGGAAACGAAAACGTACACGGCACATTCTGTAACTTTCAAAAGATGTATGTCTACTAACATTTGTTTGAGTACTCGACAAATGCAGTTATTATGATAATTCAATTTGCCTTAGAGAGATCTAACACAAGGCTGCCTGTTAGGTCCCCACCATTTTTTTTCTTTTTGAAGAAGCTGGCCAGAGATTTAACAGTGAATGGAAAACATGGTACTCAGTTAATCCTTGGTGCTGTCGAAATGTTTACTCCTGTCAGTCGCGTGGACAGTTGTGTTTGGTTTTCCTGACACAACATGCTGAACTCCAGAATTAACTGAACCGTGCGGAGTGGCAGTTCGATTGTTTTTCACTATTAGCCTTGAAGGCACAACTTCAAAGCGTTTTAGACTGGATTGACACCCAGATGTTATGGAAAAAAAACGGTACTATAAAATTGAAAACATTGAATTAGCGGATTCTTACAAACACTTTCTGTATGCTTTTAACGACACAATCAAGTGTTCCATCGGCTTTGCCTGAGTCGGCACAGAAGATCAAATGAGTTTTGGAAATGGTGGACTGAGCTAGATTTTTTTTGAATTTGCAAATTGATCCTATTTTAACAAATCTTAAATAAATTTAATTAATTTTTTTGAAGTTGCAAATTGATCCTATTTTGACAAATCTTAAATAAATGTTAGCAAACCGCCCAGAGAAACGTGGACAAACGAGTCATAAGACAAAACACGACGCGTTTCGACCTCTTAGGTCTTTACTTCAGGCAAGATACGAACAAATAGAACAACGAAAATTCACTTATCTTTGATCGCTTCAGAATTCAGCGCAAGGAAGGCGTTGATTTCCGCCTGCAGTCGTCTCACTTTGCAACTTGATCCTATTTTGACACATCCAGCAGAAATACGGACGTTAGAAAAAGGATGTAGACATATTCAAATACTAGCGTATATGCTTTTGCGACAAAAAAGGATCGAAATACCACCCTATGCATTTCAAACAAAGTGGTGTATAAAGAAACTGGAACATAGACATTGTTTATATAGACATCATTAAAATGTATCGGATATCGGCTGAAACTTTTTTTGCCTGTGTCAAAGACAGGCAGGCCCAAGACAATGCTTTTAATGCAGCCTTAATCCGACCACTTTAGACAATGCTTTTAATGCAGCCTTAATCCGACCACTTTCAGTTGGCCATCTAAAATGGAAAAGAAATGATCGGAAAACGGAGAGGGTATCGTCTTATCGAACCAAGAAATTGGATATGCTTTTTTTTAGCCCTCTCAGAGTTTTTAAAGGCGTTCTTGTTTCGTATCACGAACATGATTGGTAATCAGAGTTTGAGAATAATGAAAAGTGTACAAAGTTTTCTTCTTTCAAGTCTGTTCTACACACAGAAACATTTATCATGTGTTACAAATAACTGGCACAGAGGCAACGTTCCGAAAGTCCGACTTGACTTGAAGTCTGCGGCCTAAATATGTATTGAACGTCCTCAAATAACCTCAAGCACATGGCAATTATGTGTTACTAACGCGGCGTAGAAAACACGAGATACAAAGCATATAAACGTACTCCCAGTACAGTTACAGGCAGGGGAGACAGTTTCCAGTTAGTGGAAGAAAAAATTCGACAGTGCGGTGGTTATTTCCCTTATTGGACTTGATTTTTTAAGTTATCATTTATAGCCGTTAGTAACAGCTATTCTGGTAAAATGAAACAGCGGGCATCATCCGTGACCCATAATGAACATACCTACAAATTTTCAGAAAGATCAGCCCAGTAGTTTTGTCTGGAGCGAGTGGAACACATTTGGACCACGGACGGACACACAGACAGACAGACAGACACACAGACAGCATTTCTTCGTTCCCATTGTAAAGTACTCCCTGTTCTTTAAGAACAGGGAGTACAAAAACCCGTCTTTGTTGCTCTGTGTTGCCTTCGACAATAAGAGCTGTGTCATACCAGAATCCTTCCCTAGTGTGTCTGATCACAATAGGATTGCTGTGCCATACCAGAATCCTTCCCTAGTGTGTCTGATCACAATAGGATTGCTGTGTCATACCAGAATCCTTCCCTAGTTTGTCTGATCACAATAGGATTGCTGTGTCATACCAAATCCTTCCTTTTGTCTGATCACATTAGGATGCAAGCGCTCTTTCAAGTTGTAGTAAAATGTTATTTGGATCTATTGCTACATTCAGGCAGCGATGGAGTGACAAAGATAAACTTGAAATTAATCTGCGATAAATTACGTTGAAGAACTTAGTTTCAGCGTGACTCTTCACTCTGTGTGTGTGTGTGTGTGTGTGTGTGTGTGTGTGTGCGTGCGTGCGTGCGTGCGTGCGTGCGTGCGTGCGTGCGTGCGTGCGTGTGTAAATCAGTGTGCGTGTGTGTGCATCTGTGTGTGTGAGTCTCTGTGTGGGGCGTGTGTGTGTGTGTGTGTGTGTGTGTTGTGTGTGTGTGTGTGTGTGTGTGTGTGTGTGTAAAATTGTGGTGTGTTTGTGTGTGCGTGTGTTGTGCGTGCGTGTGTGTTTGAATGTTTTATGGCATGTGTGTGTGTGCGTGTGTGTGTGTGTGTGTGTATGTGTGCGTGTGTGTGTGTGTGTGTGTGTGTGTGTGTGTGTGTGTGTGTGTGTGTGTGTGTGCTTTAATACTTTATGAATAATAAAACATTTATTGTCATTGCTCTCTCTCTCTCTCTCTCTCTCTCTCTCTCTCTCTCTCTCTCTCTCTCTCTCTCTATTGCTTTTCAAATCCCCAAACCGACAGTTCTCATCCCGGCTACTTGACTTATCACAGCATTCAATCCTCAAACGCCATGGGCATTTGAACACTTGCCATTTTCCAAATACCACGTGAACTTTGTTGCAGGATCTGATGTTAGTGGTGGTGGTGGTGGCGATGGTGGTGGTGCTGATGTTATTCTTGTATTGCTTACTTTTCAGGTCTGTGAGAAGCGGGATCATTTGAAACGTTTTGATTTTCAAACTTCGTTTTGTCTCTCACACGCACGCGCGCACATTCAAACATACACCGCGCATACAACACACGCACGCGCGCGCGCACATGTACCACACACACACTTACACACACACACACACACACACACACACACACACACACACACACACACACACACACACACACACACATGTGCGCGCGCAAGCGCGCGTACACACACATACACACACATGCGCGCGCGTGTACACACACATGCACACACTCACACGCACGCGCGCGCACACACACACACACGCACGCACGCACGCACGCACGCACGCACGCACGCACACCACACACACACACACACACGCACACACACACACACACACACACACAGGGGGAAAGAGAGAGAGTGTGAGTGAGGTAGTGAGATGCACATGAGTGCGGACAGAGAGAGAGAGAGAGAGAGAGAGAGAGAGAGAGAGAGAGAGAGAGGAGAGAGAGAGAGAGAGATGGGTGGGAGACAGGAGAGATGAGCGAGGGAAGACGAGAGGGAGAGGCTCACACATGGAAAGAGAGGGAGGTGACAAAGGTACACACACACACACACACACACACACACACACACACACACACACACACACACACACACAACAGAAAGAGAGAGAGAGAGGTTTGGAAAAAAATAGGGGGAGGAGGCACAGAAACAGAAAGAGAGAGAGAGAGAGGGGGGGGGGGAGACTGGGAGACGCATGCGATAGAGAGAAAGAAACATGGAGAGAGAGAGGGAGAGACAGAGAGAGAGTCATGCGTACATGCACATCATGACGACGTTTGTTGCTATCTCTTAAAGTTACTATCTCTGGTCAGCCCAGACGTTGACCGTTAAGTGCCGTTGCTTGTTAAGCGGTCAGCTGGCAACCTATGTTGCCTCTCCCCCCTCCCCCCCCCCAACTCCCTCTCTCCCCTCACTTTCCCGCTTTATCAGCAGCCCCAGTACACAGCACCTCAGCTGAGCGCGGCAAGAGGGAAGGGGGAGGAGTGGGGTGAGGAGAGGGGGATGGAGGGGAAAGTCGTTGTGTAACCTCCAAGGTGAGTAGCAGTTTTTGTTTTGTTTCTAAATCGGGACACGAAAACCATTTCCTGATGGCTCTAAAGTCTGACATTTCAGCCACCGAAATAGAAATTCGAGGTAGGGTTACACTGCCCAGTAGCGCCTACGCACAGTTTCGCACAGACTGGTTCTCTTACTTTACTGTTCATTGTCCGAATCCTACTCTTCCTGCTGTCCCCCAGTCCTTCCTCTACTCACCCTCACCCTGCAACCTCCTCCCCCCTCTCTCTCTCTCTCTCCCTCTCCACCCTCTCCCTTTCTATCTCTCTCCTTCCTCCCCCCCCCTCTCTCTGTCTCTCTCTTTCTCTCTCTCTCCCCACCTCCCTTCTCTCTCCTCTCTCTCTCTCTCTCTCTCTCTCTCTCTCTCCTTCCTTCCCCCACCCCCACCCTCTGTCTGTCTGTCTGTCTGTCTGTCTGTCTGTCTGTCTGTCTCTCTCTCTCTCTCTCTCTCTCTCTCTCTCTCTCTCTCTTAGGGGAAGCCACTGTGGTGAATTGAAGAATAAGATATAGTAACTAAACTTCGTGACCGTTTATCACAAAAAGAAAACTGGTAGTGACAATAAATTTAAGGAGCAAGGAAATAAAGCAAGCCGCTAAAGTGAAAGAAGTTGCTCGAAAGAAACGTGTCGGTGATTTGTCTTGTGTAGAAAGTAGTGACGGACAGCAGTGTAATGAATTTGTAAACGTTGGCATACGTTGTCCATTCAGAAATGACGTTATCAGTTTAAAACTCTGAATAAACAGTGTGTTTTCTGCTATATGCACAACGGTTCATAGCGCTGAATGTCACAATCCAGCGTCATAGCGCTGAATGTCACAATCCAGCGTCATAGCGCTGAATGTCACAATCCAGCGTCATAGCGCTGAATGTCACAATCCAGCGTCATAGCGCTGAATGTCACAATCCAGCGTCATAGCGCTGAATGTCACAATCCAGCGTCATAGCGCTGAATGTCACAATCCAGCGTCATAGCGCTGAATGTCACAATCCAGCGTCATAGCGCTGAATGTCACAATCCAGCGTTTTATCTTGGCTAGAGGAGTTGTGTGATTTTTAAAAAAAAGAAGCAAACTTAGTGATTAAAAAAAAATAGCAAACTTCAGTTTTCAGTTCACTAGCGCCCACGCAGCCTTTAAGGAATCATGTTCCAGAATGCGATATCAAGGTCTTGAGAGGAAAGAAATCTCTACGCCCATTATTTTTTTTATAATTTTCTTCATTATGTTCATAATCTCACCATCGAGGAATACTATTATCCGGAAGCTTTTAAAAATGCTAAAATATTACCACTCTGAGTATGGTGACCCTTTTGATCTCTCATATTACAGGCCAGGATCAGGTACATCTACCCTGTCTAGATCCCTAGATTCCAATCACATTTCATGATGCATAATTTGATTCTGATCAAAGCCGATTCAGGAAGAAGCATCCCTACCACGCTGTGCACACCATCCTAGCAAAATAATGGCATTCAAATATCAGTTATCATTTATTCACCGGAACAGGTTTGTTGACTTCGCTTGAGCGTGTGATGCAATGTACCACTGTTTAAAATGGCATTCAAATATCACTTATCATTTACTCACAGGAACAGGTTTTGTTGACTTCGCTTGAGCGTGTGATACAATAGACCTCGTTTACTTTTGAGAAAACTCTGTACGGTTTGACCCTAAAGTCACTCAAATTTGTATCTTTGTTCCCCATGAAAAGGCGGCGGGTAGTTTGCCAAGATCCATTAACATTTTTGCATCATACGACTAAAACATGGATTTCTGCAAGGAATAGTCCTAGGTCAAGTCTTATTTTCAGTTTACATTAATGGTCCTCTTCTACACGTGTCTTACTCTTGCGAACATTTTTTTTTTTTTTGCAATGTATGCAATGAAGTATGTAATGATTTACAAAGTGATCTCGACAGGCTTTCACTGGACTGATCTGAACCATACATATCTTCATCCTCTAAAATCAAAATATTCATGTTGGATTACAACTAAACAAGACACCAAAACATCAAAACCATGCTCACTGCATCGCGTGCACAGGATGAGGTTGTAGAATTAATTAAGTCACAAAAATTACTCCGTCTGGCCGTTGACAATAGATTTTCTCGGTCAGGTCATGTTTCTGTTTTGTGCAAGACACTGTCGAAAAAAATATTTGAGTTAACAGAAACGAGAACTTTCTTGATCGGCATACTCGAAAATTTATATTTCCTTGTGTACATAAAACCGGACATAGATTATGCACCATCATGTGATTCACCCAGAAAAAAAGTGTTTGAAACCAGTAAGAAAAACATCAGGTGCATTGTTCTTTTAAGCTGACATTTCTTGTACTTCTCTGCAAGCTAACGATTACAGAAAACTGAATATTCTTCCCTTCAGTTTAGAATGTCTTTTCAGTAAACCCACCTGTTATGTATGAAACAAAACTGTCAACAAATAATCTCGGACAATTCTCACCTTGTGAGAAATTCCCAGTAATTATTGCTCGGGGTGAAAACACCATAATGAACACGCAGCCAAGAACTGATGTATTCTTGAAATCCCTTACGTAACTGGGGTGGCAAATCATGGGATGAAGCCTAATCATGTATCAAATAAAAAGAAAGCAGTTTGTCGGATTGAAAACAATACTGCAGATATTTGATGGGATATTTGTGAACAACGCGAGGACTTTCATTCTTATGCTGTCAAAATCTATTTAATAGCTGTAAGTCAGTAAGTTTTCTCTCTCTCTTCCTCTCCCCCTCTCTCTCTCTCTCTCTCTCTCTCTCTCTCTCTCTCTCACACACACACACACTACACACACACACACACACACACACACACACACACACACACACACACACACACACATGAGCACGAACACAATTTTGATCGATACTTTTATCCTAATAAGAGCATGGGGGATAAGAGTTCAGTAACACTTAATTAACCAACATCACGTAAATCAGAATGAATCATCCATTGACACGGATCTGTTAAGGGTGAGAAAATACGTATCTGTCAAAAAAAAATGATAATAAGGAAACAAAGAAATATAACATGGCAATCGAAAAAGAAATGGATACATTTTGCTAATTTTTATCTGATGAATTTCACACACACACGCACGCACACACGCACGGACGGCGCGCGCGCGCCACACACTCACACACACACACACACACACACACACACACACACACACACACACACACACACACACACACACACATAAACACACACACACACAAGCTCTCAATCTCTTTCGCTCTTCATCTTCTCCCCCCCCCTCCCCCCCTCCTTTATCCGTTTCTCTCTCTCTTTCTCTCTCTCTCTTTCTCTCTCTCTCTCTCTCTCTCTCTCTCTCTCCCTCCCTCCCTCCCTCCCTCCTCCGTCCATCTTTCGGCAGCACCAGCTAATCAGATGACAGTAGTTTAGTCTAGCAGTATGGTCCTTAATCTATACATCACTGGGTCCCGCTCGTATGAAAGAACCTTAATGTCTTGTGAGTTGTTTTCTGCTTGAATCAGCGGTCTCGCGTCCACACACACACACACACCACACACACACACACACACTCCTCTCTCCTCTCTCTCTCTCTCTCTCTCTCCTCTCTCTCTGTACTGTCGTCTCTGTCTGTCTGTCTGTCTCTCTCTCTCTCTCTCTCTCTCTCTCTCTCTCTCTGAAAATAAAAATTCGTTCTCTCTCTCTCTCTCTCTCTCTCTCTCTCTCTCTCTCTCCTCTCTCTCTCTCTCGCCCCCAACTGGCCCCTCTCTGTCTAGATAAGATCTGGGACAGAACACCCATGGACCTGTTTGTCCCCTGGTTGTTGGCCCGCCTTGTCTTGTACAAGTCCCAAGCGATCAGTTCCCATTGTGCCGGTGTGAGTGCCGCCTGTGGCGCGGCAGACTGATGTACAAGTCCCAAACGATCAGTTCCCACTGTGCTGGTGTGAGTGCCGCCTGTGGCGCGGCAGGCTGATGTACAAGTCCCAAACGATCAGTTCCCACTGTGCTGGTGTGAGTGCCGCCTGTGGCGCGGCAGACTGATGTACAAGTCCCAAGCGGTCGGTTCCCACTGTGCCGGTGTGAGTGCCGCCTGTGGCGCGGCAGACTGATGCTGGCAGATGTTTTCTCAAGTGCTTCACAAGTGGGGCTGGAACAGCGCCGTCGGCAAATCGCCGCGCTTGTGAACCTGGCGGTCCTGGGGCTGCGGGTTCGAATCTCCGCCGGGCAGTTTCGGTAAAAGGGGGAGAGGTGACTGAATGGTAGCACTAGCAGGCAGCTCTTCAGTGGGGTCTGCCCAGGCAGGCAACCCGTGTAAAGGGGAGCGTGGAGGTGACACTCCGTTTCCCAAAAATCCTCCGAATGAGACTGATAAATCGAAGTTGCGCGCGTGAACGCACGCATTAGCATCTTGCCCACGCGTAGAATCCTACCATCAACTTTGGGAAGAGGCCAGCTTGACCGTTTGGTATGGATGACACGTATACCCATAACAGTCACCAGAAGGAATGAGTGAAAGATTTAGTGACTGACAGACTGACTGATGCTAGACACGACTGGGTGTAGCGCTAACATGCAGCTCTCTAGTCGGCTGTACCCAGGTAGGCAGCCCGTTGTGTAAAGGAGAGCGTGGATTTTAAAGCGCTCACAATTTGGTCTCTAACCGAGGATAGCCGCTATACAAATACTCTCTTTGCAGTGATAAGGCGTTATAGAAGTACTCTTAATGATGATGATGATGATGATGATGATGATGATGATGATGATGATATCTCCAGTGATGCCTTTGCCTTGGTCCCTTACCCCTGGGCAGAGTCATGGGACTTGCATGCGCCAGTTCGCCCCATCGCTGTCGGTTGTGTGCGAGGGTTTGTGTTTCTGCAAACGGCTTTGCCGGTCCTTTCCTGTGTGTTGTCTGCCCATTCCTTCTTTTGCCTGTCACTGCCCTCATCCTTTTCCCTCACAGTAGTAGCCCTTAGGGGGGTCATTTCAGCCAGCTTCACTGCCCTCTTTCCCTCAGTAGTCCCTTAGAGGGGTCATTTCAGCCAGCTTCACTGCCCTCTTTCCCTCAGTAGTCCCTTGAGGGGTCATTTCAGCCAGCTTCACTGCCCTCTTTCCCTCAGTAGTCCCTTAGAGGGGTCATTTCAGCCAGCTTCACTGCCCTCTTTCCCTCAGTAGTCCCTTAGAGGGGTCATTTCAGCCAGCTTCACTGCCCTCTTTCCCTCAGTAGTCCCTTAGAGGGGTCATTTCAGCCAGCTTCACTGCCCTCTTTCCCTCAGTAGTCCCTTAGAGGGGTCATTTCAGCCAGCTTCACTGCCCTCTTTCCCTCAGTAGTCCCTTAGAGGGGTCATTTCAGCCAGCTTCACTGCCCTCTTTCCCTCAGTAGTCCCTTAGGGGGGTCATTTCAGCCAGCTTCACTGCCCTCTTTCCCTCAGTAGTCCCTTAGAGGGGTCATTTCAGCCAGCTTCACTGCCCTCTTTCCCTCAGTAGTCCCTTAGAGGGGTCATTTCAGCCAGCTTCACTCCCCTCTTTCCCTCAGTAGTCCCTTAGAGGGGTCATTTCAGCCAGCTTCACTGCCCTCTTTCCCTCAGTAGTCCCTTAGGGGGGTCATTTCAGCCAGCTTCACTGCCCTCTTTCCCTCAGTAGTCCCTTGGGGGGTCATTTCAGCCAGCCTGTCATCTGCCTCTTTCCCTCAGTAGTCCCTGGGGGGGGGGGGGGGGGTCATTTCAGCCAGCCTGTCTGATCTGCCTTCTTTCCCTCAGTAGTCCCGGGGGGGGGGGGGGGGGTCATTTCAGCCAGCCTGTCTGATCTGCCTTCTTTCCCTCAGTAGTCCCGGGGGGTGGGGGGGGGGTCATTTCAGCCAGCCTGTCTGATCTGCCTTCTTTCCCTCAGTAGTCCGGGGGGGGGGGGGGGGGTCATTTCAGCCAGCCTGTCTGATCTGCCTTCTTTCCCTCAGTAGTCCCGGGGGGGGGGGGGGGGGGGTCATTTTCAGCACAGCCTGTCTGATCTCGTGATGTGGCCATGCCAGTCTAATCTGCCCCTTCCGACAGTTGTTAGGAAGTCTTCACATTCTCCTGTGTGTTCTTTGACTGTCTTTCGCGCAATGAAGTTTTTGAATTCTCCTATGTGTTCTGTGACTGTCTTTCGCACAAGGAAGTCTTCAAATTCTCCTATATGTTCTTTGACAGTCTTTTGCACAAGAAAGTTTTTAATTTCTCCTATGTGATCTTTGACGGTCGCACAAGAAAGTCTTCAAATTCTCCTATGTGTTCTTTGACTGTCTTTCGCACAATAAAGTCTTCAAATTCTCCCGAGTATTCTTTGACAGTTTTTTCTCACAAGGAAGTCTTCTCAAATTCTCCTATGTGTTCTTTGGCTGTCTTTCACACAGGAAGTCTTCTCAAATTCTCCTATGTGTTCTTTGGCTGTCTTTCACACAGGAAGTCTTCTCAAATTCTCTTATATGTTCTTTGACTGTCTTTCACACAAGTTCGTTTCGGAGATGCCTAGGACTTTCCGGTAGCTGTTCATGTCAGTGATGCACCGACGATGAAAAAGTGCTGAGACACACTGTCTTGAACCAGGAAAATCAATAAGTCAGAATTCCCTGACTTCTTAAAAAAAAATGAAAAAAAAAAGCAAGAAGACGGTTAGGCATACATATCCTACCAGACTGCTGTAATGCATTCGGTGGATTTTACGACCAGTGTAGAATTCACGAAAAGATCTGGCAGACTTGTCTGCCGGTGCATACGTCTGGATTTTAGTGTTGATGACGATACATGTCATTGCCAGTGGGTGCATTTGCATACTGAACGCATCGAGACTGTGGTTAAAAAAAAATGCAACATAAACTGTAAGAGTGTATTCATCCCTGATGCAGATGAGAATAACAGTAGTGAAATCTGCATGAATGACCAGAACATGGTGAAAGTTTACTCTCAACCCACAAAAACGGTGACGTTCAGTGGATCATTAAAGGGATGAGACAAGAGCGCCCTGCTCACCGCAGAGAATAATCCTGGTATCAAAACGCTTCTTCAGGTACGTTCGTCTGATGACAAACCAACACTGAAATCGTGTTGGGTGTTTTGAATACGTTCTGTGTGCACTTTTCTATCGTTACAAAGTTAGAGGCTTGAGCGAGCGTCTTTCTTCAACTTCTGTGCTCCTCTCTCTCTCTCTCTCTCTCTCCTCTCTCTCTTCTGTCTTGTCTGTCTGTCTGTCTGTCTTCTCTCCCCCCTCTCTCTCTTTCTCTAGCTCTCCCCCCCCTCTCTCTCTCTCTCTCTCTCTCTCTCTCTCTCTCTCTCTCTCTCAATAACAGTTAACACTTTCGTTTAGCTTGTTTGTTTTTCTCTCTTGTGTAGTAATAGTCAATAGCAGATAGGATCAAATCAAACAACATCAGTTTCTGTCTTCTGAAAGATGAGTTTCAGACGTTCAGAAACTTTGTAATCCTACAAAAGACCGTTCAGCGTGTGGAGTTTCACCGGACAAGAGGCATGTATGTCTTCCCCTGTCAGCCAGTGCATGGGTCTGGTCCTGTAGTTTTTACCCTTTTCATGGTGACGATGGTGAAAGCGTGGTGACGATGGTGAAAGCGTGGTGACGATGGTGAAAGCGTTGTTTGTTCCCATGTCTCTGATGCAGAACATCAGTCCACCTTTCGTAGACTATCCACGGGTAAAACCGTTTCCGGGATTCTTGGAAGTGACGCACTTAGAATCGTTTTTCGACACTGACGCTTTGTTGTGGTTTGGAACTCGAATCATTGTCGGCTTCGGTTGCGACTGGACTTAATCTCGTCGTTGAAGAGATTAAAAATGAAGAAAGAAATGAAAAGAAAAGAAGAAGAAAAAAGAAAAGACAAAAAGGAAAAGGTCCCTGAACTTTGCCTGCCTTTGCCAAACCCCAGTTTTCTTTTTAAGTGCCACAATTTTCCATCGCTGACCAACTTTAAACGTGGTTCAAAAATAAACGGAAAACCGAGTTGTTGTTTTGTTGTTTTTTTTTCCCGCGTGCATGAAGGAGAGAGGGAATAAGAGCGGGAGTATAAACTGCGATCGCTTTGTTATTTATCACGCAAACAATGTTACGGTTGTTTAGGTAATTACGAACCGATTCCGTGTACATTATATGACGCTTTGTCTGCGAGACATGGAAATCACTAGGTCACATGCCCACCAGTGCAGAGTTTGTAGCAGACAGATGATCTGACGGGAGGGGGAACGCAGTTAACGTTTCAAGTAAGTATCCTCGGAGACCGACGCCTTGGCGCGTTACAGTAAGTGTACCCTTGAATCATACACGTTTCGCAGAATCGGAGTCTGAATCAAGAATGAAACCTCAACATGGTTTTTAAGTCAAATGAAAGTCCATTAAGCACAAATGCAGTGGCTGGCAACAAGGTCTGTCGCAGCACAAGGGTTGCGAGCTTTCAAGCTAGATGGTCTTATAAGTGGAACTGATTCGGTTTAATTCCGTTTTGAAAGAGACTCTGGCCGAGTTTCTGTACTGAAAGTGTGTGTGTGTGTGTGTGTGTGTGTGTGTGTGTGTGTGTGTGTGTGCAGCTGTCTGAAAAGTGAAACACGTCTTTTATTTCATTGTATTTCGAACGTTTTCTTGGTGTTTCAATCATCGCTGCATGTAGAGAGGAGTGTGTTGGCGGACCTTGATTGATGTCTACCTCATCCCTCATCCCCTCCGCATATCCCTTCCACCTCACCCTCCACCAGCCCCTTCTTTCGCCATCACCCCCCTCCCCCACGCACCTCCCCCTCCACCAATTACCCCTCCTTCTTCCCCTTATCAGATACGGTCACACACAGAGGTCGGAGAAATGAGGAAGGGGCTAGTGATCAGGATAGAGTGAAAATACCGACGGTATTTGCTACCAATGAGAGATGACGTTACTGTTTCTGGTGCCCAGGGAAGACAACAATGGGTGAATGTAATTGGAAAAGATTTCCTGTTTTGAACTCAAGTCCAGAAAGGATCTCTTCTTCTTCCTCTCTCCTCTCTCTCTCTCTCTCTTCTCTCTCTCTCTCTCTCTCATTAATGGAGATGAAGTGGGTTTCAAAGGCGCTGAATCAGAAACTATATTGTTGAAACTTTTTTTGTCATCCATCGTTAGGTTTTATTTCTCGATATTGTTCTGTATATGTCGGGTCGTGACGTGATTCGCCGGGTTGTGTAAGCTCCCTTGCCATGTGTGGAAAGAGCCGTCGGCGTTCACGTGCTGGGAGACGGGAGTGGAAGTGCAGTCAGTGTAGAAGAGAGTGGTGTGAGAGGTATGTGCACAGACGGACGTGGTGGTGGTAGGCGGCTATACGCCTTGTGCCTTGTGTCTGCGGCGGTTCCCACGCTGTTTCCGTTGTCCTGGCTTGTCTTTGCAGTATCTCTGGCAACCGGCTGGGATAGGAGGAAGGTAGGACAGGGGAGATAATTGTTGGTGGCAACTCTTGTTTCTGTCTTTGTCTCTGTTGTCCGTCTGTCTGTCTCTCTGTCTGTTTCTGTTTTTGTCTCTCTGTCTGTTTCTGTCTTTGTCTCTCTGTCTGTTCCTGTCTTTGTCTCTCTGTCTGTTCCTGTCTTTGTCTCTGTTGTCCGTCTGTCTGTCTCTCTCTGTTTCTGTTTTGTCTCTGTTGTCCGTCTGTCTGTCTCTCTGTTTCTGTTTTTGTCTCTCTGTCTGTGACTCTCTCTCTCTCTCTCTCTCTCTCTCTCTCTCTCTCTTTTCTTCCCTTTCTTTCCCTCTCTTTCTCCCTCGCACTCTATCTCTCTCTTTCTCTCTCCCCTCTCACCTCCCCTCTCTCCCCTCCTCCTCTTCCTCCCTCCCTCTCTTTCTATCCCTCGCTCTCTCCGTCTTTCTCCCTCTCTCTCTCCTGCCTCTGTGTTTTCTCTCTTCTCTCTCTCTCCTCTCTCTCTCTCTCTCTCTCTCTCTCTCTCTCCCTCCCCCTCTATCTCTCCCTCTCCACTTCACTCTCCTCACCTCTCTCTCCTTCTCCCCCTTCTTCCTCTCTCCCTATTTTTTTTTTCTGTCACTCTCTCTCCTCACTTTCTACCCCCACCCTCTCTGTCTGTCTGTCTGTCTGTCTGTCTGTCTGTCTGTCTTCTCCCCCCCCCCCCCCTACACACACAGACACACAGAGTCTCGGCAACTAATTAGATGAGAGTAGTTTAGTCTAACAGAATGGTCCATGATCTAGCCATCCATCACCTGTTCCCGCCTTGAGTGGTTCGCAAGTAGTCCTATGCTTGGGTCAGCTTGTCTCGCATGTTCTCTCTGTCTCTCTGTCTCTGTCTCTGTCTCTCTCTCTGTCTCTCTCTGTCTCTCTTTCTCCTCCCTCTTCCCCTCGTCTCTCTCTCTCTCTCTCTCTCTCTCTCTCTCTCTCTCCCTACCTCCCTCCCTCTCCCTCTCTCGCTCGCTCGCTCTGTGCAATAAATTAGAGAACAGTTGTTTAGTCAAGTTGTACGGTTCTCCTCTCTCTCTCTCTCTCTCTCTCTCTCTCTCTCTCTCTCTCTCTCTCTCTCTCTTCTCCCCTCTCGCTCTGTGCAATAAATTAGAGAACAGTTGTTTAGTCAAGTTGTACGGTTCTCTTCTCTCTCTCTCTCTCTCTCTCTCTCTCTTCTCTCTCTCTCTCTCTCTCTCTCTCTCTCTCTCTCTCTCCTCTCTCGCTCTGTGCAATAAATTAGAGAACAGTTGTTTAGTCAAGTTGTACGGTTCTCTCTCTCTCTCTCTCTCTCTCTCTCTCTCTCTCTCTCTCTCCCCCTCCCTCCCTCCCTCTCCCTCTCTCGCTCGCTCGCTCTGTGCAATAAATTAGAGAACAGTTGTTTAGTCAAGTTGTACGGTTCTCTCTCTCTCTCTCTCTCTCTCTCTCTCTCTCTCTCTCTCGCTCTCTCTTTCTCTCTCTCTCTCTTCCCTTGCTCCTACCCTCTCGCCCTCCCCACCCTCTCGGCATTTAATTAAATCTGGGCATTTAATTAGTCTAGCAGTACGGTCCATCTCAGGTACTTGTCTTGGTGTTCCGCGACTGAATCGTCTTCTGCTTCAGTCAGCATGTATCGCCTGTGCTCTCCCTCTCTCCCTCTCTCTCTGTCTCTCTCTCTGTCTCTCTCTCTCTCTCTTCTCTCTCTGTCTCTCTTCTCTCTCTTGTCTCTGTCTCTCTGTCTCTGTCTCTCTCTCTCTCTCTCTCTCTCTCTCTCTCTGTGTCCATAGGACTCAAAGCTGAATTGACAATAGAAAGTGTCAGTGTCTCTTTCTCCCTCCCCCCTCCGTCTCTCTGTCTCTGTCTGTCTCTGTCTGTCTGTCTGTCTCTGTCTCCCTCTCTCTCTCTCTTTCTCTCTCTCTCTCTTCTCTCTGTCTCTGTTCTCTCTCTCTCTCTCCTCTCTCTTCTCTTCTCTCTCTCTGTCTCTGTCTCTCTCCCCCCGTACTTCTCTCTACATCTTTCTTCTTTAAGTTTTCTTAAAAACCGTGTATATCTGAAACATTCTCCGCGTTGGTCCCTAGGTTCTGAACATTGCCTGTTCTGTAAAAGAGTACTGAGCACCAAGTGATCACGGTGCTGGTGTGGGCCCAACTCCTGCTGCTGCAGCGCTTGACTGACATTTTCTGAAGCATGTACCCGTATGCCGGGATCACCTGAACAGTGGCCGCTTGGTCGTTTGTACGTACCCGTATGCCGGGATTACCTGAACAGTGGCCGCTTGGTCGTTTGTACGTACCCGTATGCCGGGATCACCTGAACAGTGGCCGCTTGGTCGTTTGTACGTACCCGTATGCCGGGATCACCGAACAGTGGCCGCTTGGTCGTTTGTACGTACCCGTATGCCGGGATCACCTGAACAGTGGCCGCTTGGTCGTTTGTACGTACCCGTATGCCGGGATCACCTGAACAGTGGCCGCTTGGTCGTTTGTACGTACCCGTATGCCGGGATCACCCGAACAGTGGCCGCTTGGTCGTTTGTACGTACCCGTATACCGGGATCACCGAACAGTGGCCGCTTGGTCGTTTGTACGTACCCGTATGCCGGGATCACCCGAACAGTGGCCGCTTGGTCGTTTGTACGTACCCTATGCCGGGATCACCTGAAAAGTGGCCGCTGTGTCGTTTTCATGTCCGTTTGGGGTTGAAGGGACTGTGGGTTCGTTCAGAAAATGTAAAGCGATTTTAGCCGAGTGACAGAGCTATCTGATCGCGTACCTTGGTCGCCATCTTCATCACCTTCCCCCTCCCATTTTCACCCTTCCATCCCCCCTCCTATCCCATCCCTTCCTTAGCCAACACCACCGATCACCTCTACCCCCACCCCCCACCCCTGCTCCTCCCGTGTTCAGCAAAGGTCACAACATTGAGGGGGTCGACACTAGTGAATGACAAAGGTCACAACATAATGAGGGGTCACAATGATGAAAAGTCATACAACATAGAGGGGTCGAAGGATGACAAAGGTCACAACATAGAGGGGTCGAAGCGATGACAAAGGTCACAACATAGAGGGGTCGAAGCGATGACAAAGGTACAACATAGAGGGGTCGAAGTGATGACAAAGGTCACAACATAGAGGGGTCGAAGCGATGACAATCAAAGGTCACAGATACAACATAGAGGGGTCGAAGTGATGACAAAGGTCACAACATAGAGGGTCGAAGTGATGACAAAGGTCACAACATAGAGGGGTCGAAGTGATGACAAAGGTCACAACATAGAGGGGTCGAAGCGATGACAAAAGTCACAACATAGAGGGGTCGAAGCGATGACAAAGGTCACAACATAGAGGGGTCGAAGTGATGACAAAGGTCACAACATAGAGGGGTCGAAGTGATGACAAAGGTCACAACATAGAGGGGTCGAAGTGATGACTTAGAGGGCGAATGACAAAAAACGTGAGGGGCGAAATCGTTGTGCAAGGCCGGATGTTGGGGGGGGGGGGGGGGGGAGGGGGGGCGGGGGGGGGGGGGGAGGAGGGAGAGGGGAGGCGGGAATGTCGGAGTGTCTGAACCCCCAGGCCAGCCGCCCCTCCCACATCAACCCTCCCAGCTTTCAGAAGTTGCGTATTTGCCACGCTTCCTAACTTCCCTGCTTACGAAGAAAGATCCCCAGGCCTCCCTTTGGACCCCTCACCCCCCCCCCCTTTTCCCCCTTCATAATAACTGATCCGGCCCTGTTATTGGAGGGGGGGGGGGAGGGGGGCAGTATCGAGAGATGGGCTCAGACGGATGTGGTGGACGACTTTGATGTAACTCCTGGAGTTCTCCCACTCCGTTCCTGTCGACCTGAGTTTTGTTTTGGGGCCTGGGTTGGACGTTCACAGCTGTACTGGGGGAGCGGAAGGTAAGGAGACAGGGGCCTGGGTTGGACGTTCACAGCTGTACTGGGGGAGCGGAAGGTAAGGAGACAGGGGCCTGGGTTGGACGTTCACAGCTGTACTGGGGGAGCGGAAGGTAAGGAGACAGGGGGCCTGGGTTGGACGTCACAGCTGTACTGGGGCGAAGTAAGGAGACAGGGCCTGGGTTGGACGTTCACAGCTGTACTGGGGGACGGAAGGTAAGGAGACAGGGCCTGGGTTGGACGTTCACAGCTGTACTGGGGAGCGGAAGTAAGGAGACAGGGGCCTGGTTGGACGTTCACAGCTGTACTGGGGGAGCGGAAGGTAAGGAGACAGGGCCTGGGTGGACTTCACAGCTGTACTGGGGAGCGGAAGGTAAGGAGACAGGGGCCTGGGTTGGACGTTCACAGCTGTACTGGGGAGCGGAGGTAAGGAGACAGGGGGCTGGTTGGACGTTCACGCTGTACTGGGGAGCGGAAGGTAAGGAGACAGGGGCCTGGGTTGACGTTCACAGCTGTACTGGGGAGCGGAAGGTAAGGAGACAGGGGGCCTGGGTTGGACGTTCAGCTGTACTGGGGGAGCGGAAGGTAAGGAGACAGGGGGCCTGGGTTGGACGTTCACAGCTGTACTGGGGGAGCGGAAGGTAAGGAGAGGCGAGACAGGTCTGCCCGCAGCTGCCCCCCTGGCCCTCTCTGTCTGTTGTTGTTTGTTGTGGTCTGTCGACTCTTGGCTGGTTGGGCGATTTCTCTGTCCATCCGTCTCTCTGTCTGTCTGTCTGTCTCTGTCTCTGTCTGTCTTTCTGTCTCTGTCTCTCTTTCTGTCTCTGTCTCTCTCTCTGTCTCTCTCTCTTTGTCTCTCTCTCTCTCCGTCTCTGTCTCTCTCTCTCTCTCTCTCTCTCTCTCTCTCTCTCTCTCTCTCTCTCCCCCCCATCCCCCTCCCTGCCTTCTTCGATGATGGGTAAATTAATAAGGAAGAGGTAACGGAAGCATAAGCTGGTATAAAAACAGCAAAGCACCTGGATCAGATGACATTATGGCAAAGGTTAAAAGGAAATGGTTCTGGTATCGTAGTTGATTTCTTCCTCAAGTTCCTCAATAAATATCGTGGTATATCACCCTTTAGTGTTAATAGTATATATGGTATCGTAGTTGATTTCTTCCTCAAGTTCCTCAATGAATATCGTGGCATTTCCCCCTTTAATGTTAGTAGTAAATCTAGTTTCAAAGTGGGGGGACTGCAGGCGGAAATGGAAACAAGAGCAACGACAGAACTACTTGGCCGCCAAACGAAGCAATGGAGAAGCAAAAAAATAACGCGTTTCGACCTATTGGGTCCTCCTCAGACAGGACAAATGACATTCAAAGCGATGAAAACAGATGACGGACTAACAGTCATTTATCTTTTCGATGTGGGTGCAAAAGTTGGTCTTGGTGAACATCTGAAACGACGGGATTGGAACAGTGATGGAAAGAGAGAAGATATACAAAGTTAAATGATAATAACAGTGATAATACGAGCAATGATGATAACAAGGAAGTCATCACCATTGTCGTCATCATCATCATCATATGATTATAATACTAACAATAATGATAAGTAGTGTTTGTGGTAATGATAATGATAATAATAGAAGAAGAGGAAAGAGAATGAAGAATGAGGAGAATAGTTACAGTAATGTGATAGCAATGATGATAATGATAGTGGCTTTTTATTTAGTAGTAGTAGTAATAGTAACAATGATGATAATAGTAATAAAATAATAATATTGATAATGCTAATGATGATGATGATGATGATGACTGGAAATGCAGTAATGAAAACTCTAAGAAATATACAGATAGTTGCAATCATCATCATCATCATCATCATCATCATCATCATCATCATCATCATCATCATCATCATTTATAAAATAATGAGAGAGAGAGAGAGAGAGAGAGAGAGAGAGAGAGAGAGAGAGAGAGTCCGAGTCTGAGTCCGAGGTATATTGTACTTCAGCCATAGACGACAGTACAAACACAAAAGGAGGGATGATGGGAAGATGGAGAACGAGAATGTGGAGAGAGAGAGAGAGAGAGAGAGAGAGAGAGAGAGAGAGAGAGAGAGAGAGAGAGAGAGACGAAGGGAAGAGGGGGGAGCGAGAGAGGGAGAGAGGAAGAGACAGAGGGAGAAACAGAGACAGACAGGCAGACAGAAACAGACAGACAGACAGAGACAGACAGAGAAGAGAGAAAGAAGAAGAGAGAGAGACAAGACAAGACAAGACAGACAAAATTCTTTATTTACGAGGATAATAGATAAGCACTGTCGTGCTTTTTTACATCCAGTCCTCGCCCTGAGTAGGGACTACAACATGCAGTGAAATGAATTAATGTAAGAAAGCAAAGAAGCAAGCAAAGCGGTCATGTAATCATAGAGGAACATCAAATGAAAATAGAAGAGAAATGAAAACAAAACAAAAAATAAGAATAATAATAAACAAACAAAAAAAAATAGAAATAAAAATGACAATAACAATAATGAAGAGGAAGGAGAGAGTGGGGGTAGGGAGTGAGGTGGGCTGGGGGAACATATGTAAATGTACTACAACATACAAGATTCGCATGTATGAAAACAGACAGTAAAATGAATATGACAAAGTACGTACATATTTTTGAACACACACATGCACGCACGCTCGCACGCACCACAGAGAGAGAGAGAGAGAGAGAGAGAGAGAGAGAGAGAGAGAGAGAGAGAGAGAGAGAGAGAGAGAGACGACGACGACGACGACGGGAAGAGGGGGGAGGCAGAGGGAGAGAGGAAGAGACAGATAAGAGGGAGAAACAGAGACAGACAGGCAGACAGCAACAAGAGAGAGAGAGAGAGAGAGAGAGAGAGAGAGAGAGAGAGAGAGAGAGGAGAGAGAGAAACAGTGAGAGAGCGAGCTTGCCTGCCAATGTGTCCGCTGCCGCCCCTGCCCTGTTATCAGCGGGGAAGAAGGGCTGGCACCATGGTCATCGTCCACGGCTGAAAGAATCGGTTGTTGAAGGAGGTTGGGAGATGGGCACACAGACAGCACGGTTGTGTGTGTGTGTGTGTGTGTGTGTGTGTGTGTGTGTGTGTGTGTGTGTGTGTTTGGTGCGAGTGGGTGTGTGTGTGTGTGTGTGTGTGTGTGTGTGTGTGTGTGTGTGTGTGTGGTGCGCTGCGTCGGGGCGCGCGTGTGTGTGTGTGTGTGTGTGTGTATGTGCGTGTGTGTGTGTGTGTGTGTGTGTGTGTGTGTGTGTGTGTTGTGTGTGTGTGTGTGAGTTCGTGTTAGAGTGTTGAAGCGCACGCGCATGTGAGTGTGATGGAGGGTTGAGAGCAGGGAAGTGGTGAGTGTGTTTGTGTGTGGAGGGGGAACCAGTCACAGAGATAAGGCACAGAGTAGTGGCTACGTGTCTCCGTCAGTCTGTCTGTCATCCGTCCGTACGTCTGTCTGTCTATCTCTCTGTCTCTGTCTCTGTCTGCTGTCTGTCTGTCTGTCTCTCTCTCTCTCTCTCTCTCTCTTCTCTCTCTCTCTCTCGCTCTCTCTCTCTTTTGTAAATGATCGTGATCAGTAGAAATGTTACAGCGTCAGTGTGTGATTTCATTTTTGTTTCTTGACCTCATTGCAGATAGGTCGGTGGCCTTTGCAATTAAAATTTTCCGAGTTCCGAGTTCCTCTCTCTCTCTCCATATCACACCACACACACACACACACACACACACACACCACACACCCGCGCGCGCGCCGCGCGCGCGCGCGCGCGCGCGCCGCGCGCACGGAACCACTTGCAAATGTGCCTCACCCGAACATACACATGATTATGTACACGTTCACATCAGCAGGCATACCACATACGCGCGCGCGCGCGCGCGCGCCGCACGCAGCACGCACGCACACACACACACACGCACACACACAATTTTGTTGCGTGCACGACAGAATACGCATTTGTTTTAATATGCAAAAGCTCTCTCTCTCTCTCTCTCTCTCTCTCTCTCTCTCTCCCTCTCTCTCTCCTTCTGCCTCCCCCCCCCCCCCACCTTTCTGCGCCAGTCTGTCCTCTCTTCTTCTCTGTCTTTCATACACACACACACACACACACACACACACACACACACACACACACACACAAAACACACACACATCACACACACACACACACACACACACACACAACCTCTCTCTCTCTCTCTCTCTCACACACCACACACACACACACACATACACACACACACACACACACACACACACACACACACACACACACACACACACACACACACACTACGTCACAAACATACAAGTCTGACCTAAGGTGCCATATAGTCAAGATTGTCTTTTTGGTCAGCGAAGTACAATCTGTCTTTTCATGTTTTCATTGAATTTCTGTGCACAGCAACCACAGCCAGAAAAAAGGACACAAAATATTTCATACTGAAATACTATGAAATGACATGAATTTTCTCACCGAACATGAGCAATTAAAACACCATCACTTGGCAAGCAACAGCAATTTATCAAATTATAATCGTTAATAGAATCATCTAATTAGGATTACCGAGAAAAAAGTTTATAATCACACAAATGCCAGGGCTCTACCAGGACACAAAGGAAATGTTTAACACAGGGTAGGTGTTTATCGGTAATCATCGGTATATTACCGGTTCAGGTAATGAAATACCTACAAAGATAAATGTCTGTCTGATACTGCATACTGATATTGGTGATTTGATGTTCTATAATTAGGCAGCTGGAACGGTGACTGTTTCGCCAGCTCTTGATTTTCATCGAGTTCTAGGAACAGGCTGCCGGCCCTGGTTGACCTCTCTGCCTCCACTGACTTTGCCATACCGGTTAAAATATTATCACCGTCATCCCTTTCATTACGATTGCGCCTCGCAGCCAGTTGGACGGAACACGCAGTGCGCATGCGCGACAGTGGGGTCATGGGGAGAAGGGCTGGGGTGGGTACGGGGGTGGGGGGTGGGGGGCAGTTGGAGGGGAAGGGTGTAGAAAGGGGAGGGGACCGAGTGAGGGGTCTACAAAATGGCCTTGAGCTCTATAATTTTTTTTTCAATTTCCGACGAGGATAGAAAAAAGAAAGACCATCTCATGATTATACTTATTTTTTAGCCTTTTTTTTCTTTGTAATCAAGTGAGCGTTACTCTTAACTCATCATGTTGTCGTCGGAAACGAAACAGATCTTCATCGCGACAAGCTCCTCTGGAATTGACACTTTGCTGTCATCAGTCGATCGTTCATCATGCTTTTCAGTATCCGCTCGATCATTCCGCTGAAGGCATCCCTTCTAGCATCTGTGTTCCATCCTGAGCCAGGACGACAACCCAGAGAAGAGAGAGCAAGACAAGGCTTGTACAGATTATGTCTGCTAAGACAAGACCGCCAGTGACCG
>CM065733.1:68259680-68272180 GCA_033310375.1 Conus canariensis
ACAGTGCAGCCAGATGTCCAAGTGATGCCCGTTTGTCCAGGGACAGTGAGCGATAAAGAAGGGCTGAATTGACGATCTTGTGAGACAGGGATGTTTTAGGCTGCGGCCACATAATGTTCAGGTTCTGCCTATCAGTCTGTCTGTTTGTCTGTCTGTCTGTCTGTCTGTCTGTCTGTCTCTCTCTCTCTCTCTCTCTCTCTCTCTCTCTCTCTCTCTCTCTCTATCTATCTATCTATCTCTGTGTCTGTCTGTCTGTCTGTCTGATTCTCTCTGTCTCTCTGTCTGTCTGTCTGTCTGTCTCTCTCTCTCTCTCTCTCTCTCTCTCTCTCTCTTTTCAGAAAACCTGATTTGTGTGTGTCTGCGCGCACTAATGCGCTCATGCACGCATGAGTGTGTGTGTGTGTGTGTGTGTGTGTGTGGTGTGTGTGTGTGTGTGTGTGTGTGCGTGTGTGTGTGTGTGTGCGTGAGTGCATGCGCATGTGTGCTCAGTGTGTGTGCGTGAGAGAGACAGACAGAGTTTTTTGCCCTGCCGGCCAAAGACTCTCTTCTGTCAGATTGAGCTGTAAATGCAGAAGCACGACCACTTGATGTGTGTGTGTGTGTGTGTGTGTGTGTGTGTGTGTGTGTGTGTGTGTGTGTGTGTGTGTGCGCGTGCGCGCGCGTGTGTGTGCATGCGTGCATGCGAGCATGTGTGCGTGCGCGCGTGTATGTGTGTTTGATTCCGTGCTGCGTATATAAAAAGACTTGTGCGTTGTCTACCTTACTTTATAGAAGACTTGTGCGTTGTCTACCTTACTTTATAGAAGACTTGTGCGTTGTCTACCTTACTTTATAGAAGACTTGTGCGTTGTCTACCTTACTTTATAGAAGACTTGTGCGTTGTCTACCTTACTTTATAGAAGACTTGTGCGTTGTCTACCTTACTTTATAGAAGACTTGTGCGTTGTCTACCTTACTTTATAAAAGACTTGTGCGTTGTCTACCTTACTTTATAAAAGACTTGTGCGTTGTCTACCTTACTTTCAACCAGGCTGTTTGTGTTACGTGGATTGGAAGACTTGTGCGTTGTCTACCTTACTTTATAAAAGACTTGTGCGTTGTCTACCTTACTGTCAACCAGGCTGTTTGTGTTACGTGGATTGTTTTATAGAAGACTTGTGCGTTGTCTACCTTACTCTCAACCAGGCTGTTTGTGTTACGTGGATTGTTTTATAGAAGACTTGTGCGTTCTCTACCTTACTTTATAAAAGACTTGTGCGTTGTCTACCTTACTTTCAACCAGGCTGTTTGTGTTACGTGGATTGTTTTATAGAAGACTTGTGCGTTGTCTACCTTACTTTATAAAAGACTTGTGCGTTGTCTACCTTACTTTCAACCAGGCTGTTTGTGTTACGTGGATTGTTTTATAGAAGACTTGTGCGTTGTCTACCTTACTTTCAACCAGGCTGTTTGTGTTACGTGGATTGTTTTATAGGAGACTTGTGCGTTGTCTACCTTACTTTCAACCAGGCTGTTTGTGTTACGTGGATTGTTTTATAGAAGACTTGTGCGTTGTCTACCTTACTTTCAACCAGGCTGTTTGTGTTACGTGGATTGTTTTCGAAGATTCAGCTCCATGAACGGAGAAAACTTGAATTCTTAGCATGAAATAATCAACTAGACTGCACCTGATGTAAGATTAAGTCAAAAAGGTAATTGTCCCATTGGCCGTAAGATCAATGATTTGGTTAGAGGTTCGGCATATCTAGGGTACTGCATTTCAAAAGGCGGGCGTCCACCTGTCTTCTTCAGCCGCTTTATCATTTCCTGAACTGAATGAAGTATACATGTTACCTGTAGGTGGACAGGGAGGGTTTTTCAGTATCTTGCCACTTGGTTGCGGCCCGTTCATTGGAGTGTAAGCTCAATCAGGTTAGTAGACGGTATTTCTAGCGGCGATTTTTTTTTTAATAGCATCACGACAAGTTTTGAGTCCGAAAAAGAACAAAACGCTAAACGAAACGAACGAGACTGATAATTTAGTGTCATGGCCCAATACGATATTCACACTCGCCGGGTTAACAAAAAATTATAAATAGATACATACTTACATGCATACATACATACACATACATTCATACGTACGTACGTCGTACTTACTGACATACCGACACACACACTTTGGTAAGTAACACCACCATCAGCTACTACTGTGAACAAAAATACTTGAAATCCATGCTGAGTTAATCAACAGGTGCTTGTTTGTAACTATCAAAAAGGGAGACGGGCTGGGGAGGGGGTCGGTGAGAATGGGGATGGGGGTTCTTTTTAACCTCTTTTGAATTGGGGAGGGGGGGGGGATGGAAAGGAAAAGGGGAAAAACATGAGAAAAGATGGGACAATTGAACGGAAGGGACAGCGACCCGAATCGGAACGACGATGATAATAGTGGTAGTAATGGTGACGATGATAACATTGGTAGTAATGATCACGATGATAATAGTGGTAGTAATGGTGACGATGATAATAGTGGTAGTAATGGTGACGATGATGATAGTGGTAGTAATGGTGACGATGATGACGATGATAATAGTGGTAGTAATGGTGACGATGATAACATTGGTAGTAATGATCACGATGATAATAGTGGTAGTAATGGTGACGATGATAATAGTGGTAGTAATGGTGACGATGATGATAGTGGTAGTAATGGTGACGATGATGACGATAATAATAGTGGTAGTAATGGTGACGATGATAACATTGGTAGTAATGATGACGATGATAATAGTGGTAGTAATGGTGACGATGATAATAGTGATAGTAATGGTGACGATGATGATAGTGGTAGTAATGGTGACGATGATGACGATGATAATAGTGGTAGTAATGGTGACGATGATGATAGTGGTAGTAATGGTGACGATGATGATAGTGGTAGTAATGGTGACGATGATGATAGTGGTAGTAATGGTGACGATGATGATAGTGGTAGTAATGGTGACGATGATGACGATGATAATGGTGGTAGTAATGGTGACGATGATAATAGTGGTAGTAATGGTGACGATGATGATAGTGGTAGTAATGGTGACGATGATAATAGTGGTAGTAATGGTGACGATGATGATAGTGGTAGTAATGGTGACGATGATAATAGTGGTAGTAATGGTGACGATGATACTAGTGGTAGTAATGGTGACGATGTGACGATGATGATAGTGGTAGTAATGGTGACGATGATAATAGTGGTAGTAATGGTGACGATGGGTAATAGTGGTAGTAATGGTGACGATGATGATAGTGGTAGTAATGGTGACGATGATGATAGTGGTAGTAATGGTGACGATGATGACGATGATGATAGTGGTAGTAATGGTGACGATGATAATAGTGGTAGTAATGGTGACGATGATAATAGTGGTAGTAATGGTGACGATGATAATAGTGGTAGTAATGGTGACGATGATATAGTGGTAGTAATGGTGACGATGATAATAGTGGTAGTAATGGTGACGATGATAGATGATGTAGTGGTAGTAATGGTGACGATGATGACGATGATAATAGTGGTAGTAATGGTGACATATAATAGTGGTAGTAATGGTGACGATGTATAGTGGTAGTAATGGTGACGATGATGATTAGTGGTAGTAATGGTGACGATGATAATAGTGGTAGTAATGGTGACGATGATGACGATGATAATAGTGGTAGTAATGGTGACGATGATAAATAGTGGTAGTAATGGTGACGATGATAATAGTGGTAGTAATGGTGACAATGATATAGTGGTAGTAATGGTGACGATGATAATGTGGTAGTAATGGTGACGATGATAATAGTGGTGTAATGGTGACGATGATAATAGTGGTAGTAATGGTGACGATGATGATAGTGGTAGTAATGGTGACGATGATGAATAATGGTGGTAGTAATGGTGACGATGATATAGTGGTAGTAATGGTGACGATGATATAGTGGTAGTAATGGTGACGATGATGATAGTGGTAGTAATGGTGACGATGATATAGTGGTAGTAATGGTGACGATGATATGATAATAGTGGTAGTAATGGTGACGATGATGGATAGTGGGTAGTAATGGTGACGATGATATAGTGGTAGTAATGGTACGATGATGACGATGATAATAGTGGTAGTAATGGTGACGATGATGATAGTGGTAGTAATGGTGACGATGATAATAGTGGTAGTAATGGTGACGATGATGACGATGATAATAGTGGTAGTAATGGTGACGATGATAATAGTGGTAGTAATGGTGACGATGATGATAGTGGTAGTAATGGTGACGATGATATAGTGGTAGTAATGGTGACGATGATAATAGTGGTAGTAATGGTGACAATGATAATAGTGGTAGTAATGGTGACGATGTATGTGGAGATGGTGACGATGTAATAGTGGTAGTAATGGTGACGATGATGACGATGATAATAGTGGTAGTAATGGTGACGATGATAATAGTGGTAGTATGGTGACGATGATAAGTGGTAGTAATGGTGACGATGATGAATAAAATGGTAGTAATTGTGACGATGATAATAGTGGTAGTAATGGTGACGATGATGAGATGATAATGTAGTGTGTAGTAATGGTGACATGATAATAGTGTAGTAATGGTGACGATGATAATAGTGGTAGTAATGGTGACGATGATGATAGTGGTAGTAATGGTGACAATGATAATGTGTAGTAATGGTGACGATGATAATAGTGGTAGTAATGGTGACGATGATAATAGTGGTAGTAATGGTGACAATGATGATAGTGGTAGTAATGGTGACGATGATGACGAATGGCATAATAGTGGTAGTAATGGTGACGATGATAATAGTGGTAGTAATGGTGACGATGATAATAGTGTGGTAGTAAATGGTGACGATGATGATATAGTGGTAGTAATGGTGACGATGATGATAGTGGTAGTAATGGTGACGATATGACGATGATAATAGTGGTAGTAATGGTGACGATGATAATAGTGGTAGTAATGGTGACGATGATGATAGTGGTAGTAATGGTGACGATGATGATAATAGTGGTAGTAATGGTAGATGATGATAGTGTATGGTGACGATGATAATAGTGGTAGTAATGGTGACGATGATAATAGTGTGTAGTAATGGTGACGATGATAATAGTGGTAGTAATGGTGACGATGATGATAGTGGTAGTAATGGTGACGATGATAATAGTGGTAGTAATGGTGACGATGATAATAGTGGTAGTAATGGTGACGATGATATAGTGGTAGTAATGGTGACGATGATAATAGTGGTAGTAATGGTGACGATGATAATAGTGGTAGTAATGGGTGACGATGATAATAGTGGTAGTAATGGTGACGATGATGACGATGATGATAGTGGTAGTAATGGTGACGATATCGATGATAATAGTGGTAGTAATGGTGACGATGATAATAGTGGTAGTAATGGTGACGATGATGATAGTGGTAGTAATGGTGACGATGATGATAGTGGTAGTAATGGTGACGATGATAATGATGATAGTGGTAGTAATGGTGACGATGATAATAGTGGTAGTAATGGTGACGATGATAATAGTGGTAGTAATGGTGACGATGATAATAGTGGTAGTAATGGTGACGATGATATAGTGGTAGTAATGGTGACGATGATATAGTGGTAGTAATGGTGACGATATGAGATGATGTGTGTAGTAATGGTGACGATATGCATGATATAGTGTAGTAATGGTGACAATAATATAGTGGTAGTATGGTGACGATGGTGATAGGGTAGTATGGTGACGATGATAAGTAGTGGTAGTAATGGTGACGATGATATAGTGGTAGTTATGGTGACGATGATGACGATGATAATAGTGGTAGTAATGGTGACGATGATAATAGTGGTAGTAATGGTGACGATGAAATGTAGAATGGTGACAATGATATGTGGTAGTAATGGTGACGATGATAATGGTGGTAGTAATGGTGACGATGATAATGGTGGTAGTAATGGTGACGATGATAATAGTGGTAGTAATGGTGACGATGATGATATGGTAGTAATGGTGACGATGTGACGTCATAATGGTGGTAGTAATGGTGACGATGATAATAGTGGTAGTAATGGTGACGATGATAATAGTGGTAGTAATGGTGACGATGATGATAGTGGTAGTAAGAAAAACGAAAAAGAACAAAAGTTACAAAATCCAGAAACTCCAGGAAGAAAAATACAAAATGGTTCAGTAAAAGAACAGAAACCCAAAACTCAAGCAGCATTGATGTCTATGTTTTTTTTTTGGTTTTTTTTTTGTTTGTTTTTTTTGTTTAATCAGCATCAGCTCGGCGAAGCATGAAATGAATGGATTAATGAACTGTGATCTTTAAGCGGAACGAGGCGAAAAAGGGGGAAGGGCGGGGGGGGGGGGGGGGGGGGGGCCTTCTACTGCACCAGGTACCTGACTGAAGACCTGTCGAAATCTCCTGTGACGTCTCTGTAACGTGGATCAATGTGTGATTGTCGTTGACACAGCCCAGTGCCCTGGTTCTTTCACCCCAGTCTCTCTCTCTCTCTCTCTCTCTCTCTCTCTCTCTCTCTCTCTCTCTCTCTCTCTCTCTCTCTCTCTCTCCTTCCTCTTTATTTTTCTTTTCTTCTTCTTCTTCTTCTTCTTCTTCTTCTTCTTCTTCTTTCTTCTTCTTCTCCTCCTCCTCCTCCTCCTCTTCCTCCTCCTCCTCCTCCTCCTCCTCCTCCTCTCTCTCTCTCTCTCCTTCTCTCTCTCTCTTCCCACTGACTTTTTCTATGGGGCGACCAATAGATAACCTATCTATTTAGATTCTGTATTAAGCTGTATTCGATACTAGTTGAAATTAACCAAAATGAACGATCACAGATTACCTCGGAAAGCCTATAAGATGTTATACGACCTAAATGCAAGAGACAACATTGGATTTCAAACGTCCGTTGTAAATTGTATCAATTTGGATTTGGTTATGTTCGGATAAATCTAGGCGTGCAAAATGGTAGATTATTTCTTTGTGAATTTAAAGAGAGATTGATTGCATGCAGGTGGCAGGAGTGGGACTTAATGACAAAAATAGCGATAAATTTACCATGTATCGGACATTTTCTTCGGTACACGATGTCAAACTTTATTTGCGAGTAGATTTAGGTAAACGCTTGGAACCGATAATGACCAAATTTAGACTGGGAATTTCAGACAAAGCACAACACCGGTTTCGTTACAGTAAATATACTGGGATGGATTTGACTTGACCATTATGCAAAAATAGAAAAGAATACGAACTTCATTTTGTTTTATGCTGCTGTAAATTATCCAGTCTCAGAGCGCAATATATACCGACAAAGTTTTCCAGAGGTCCCGGTCAGTTTCGGTTAGGTCTGCTTGTGGCATTTCAGACTGAAAGCATGGTATAAAATAGGTCTCAGTTTACTTAGGTCTGCTTCTGGCATTTCAGACTGAAAGCATGGTATAAAATAGGTCTCAGTTTACTTGTTCAAGGCTTGTCAGTTTAGATCAGTTATGACTTCGTAAAAGAGTAGTCCATCCGGTCTTTCAAATGTTCTGTATAATTCATATATTCTTGTTATGGTCTCCATACTCCCACCCACCCCCCACCCCCACCCCCCGCCCACCCCCTCATAAGGGGCAATAGCATTTACATGAATAAACCATCTGAGTTCTGAGTTCTCTTCCCTCCTTCCCTGCTCCTATTTCTCTACCTCCTCTTTCTTCTTCTTCTTCTTCGTCTTCTTCTTCTTTGTCTTCTTCGACCTCCTCTTTTTCTCCATCTCTCTTCTTCCCCTTCCTCTCCTTCTCCTCCACCTCTTCCTCCTTCTCCTCCTTTTTCTTCCTCTCCTTCTTCTTCTTAATCTTCTTCATCATCATCATCATCATCATCATCATCATCATCATCATCAACATCATCATCATCATCATCATCAACATCATCATCTTCTTCTTCTTCATCATCGTCGTCGTCGTCGTCGTCGTCGTCATCTTCTTCTTCTTCCTCCTCCTCCTCCTTCTCCTCTTTCTCTTTCTCTTCTTCTTCTTGACATCTTTCATCCTCAGTTTCTATGTCATGTCTTTGCATGAAAGCCGTCCTCTGTTTCTTCATGAAAGCTATTCTGCTCCTTTGTCGTTTTCATGAAAGCCGTCCTGTTTCTCCTTTGTCGTTTTCATGAAAGCCATTCTGTTCCTTTGTCGTTTTCATGAAAGCCGTCCTGTTTCTCCTTTGTCGTTTTCATGAAAGCTATTCTGTTCCTTTGTCGTTTTCATGAAAGCCGTCCTGTTCCTTTGTCGTTTTCATGAAAACCATCCTGCTCCTTTGTCGTTTTCATGAAAGCCATCCTGCTCCTTTGTCGTTTTCATGAAAGCCATCCTGCTCCTTTGTCGTTTTCATGAAAGCCATTCTGTTTCTCCTTTGTCGTTTTCATGAAAGCCATCCTGCTCCTTTGTCGTTTTCATGAAAGCCATCCTGTTTCTCCTTTGTCGTTTTCATGAAAGCCATTCTGTTCCTTTGTCGTTTTCATGAAAGCCATCCTGCTCCTTTGTCGTTTTCATGAAAGCCGTCCTGTTTCTTTGTCGTTTTCATGAAGGCCGCAGACATTTTAACGATGTAATGGTGGTTCTCTTTGCAAACACACACACACACACACACACACACACACACACACACACACACACACACACACACACACACCACTTAACGTAGCGTTCGACCGGTGTAACAGCCCGTTCTTACCCCCCTCTGGAACTTACCCCTGGGTAAGTCTGGGCTAGCCTGCTTTTACCCCCGGGGGTCATTCTAGGACTAGCTAGAACTTACCCCCCCCCCCAGTTGGAACTTACCCCCGTGGGGGTAAGTTTGGGCTAGCCTGGATTTACCCCCCCCCCCCCCCCCCAAAGGGTCAGTCTAGGACTATTTGGAATCTTCCTCCACCCCACCCCACCCTTCAAACAAGAGAGGGTTATTCAGGGTTTTCCTCTGCCTTTTCCAACACGCACACCCACCTTTAAAAAAATTGTGTTAGCCTGCATATTTACCCCTCCTCTCCCACTTCCTATATACAGTCAGTTGGTTTAGACAAAGTGTAGTTCTAGACTCTTCTCAATAGATGGACTCCTACTCACTCCCCCCCCCCCCCCCCCCCCCCCCCCCCACCACACACACACACACACACCCTGGTTCACTAACAGATACGTATTAACATTTCTCGCGCTAGCTTACATGCATGGGTCAATATTCGGGTGTGTGAGTACGTCCGCACATGCGTGGGAAAGAAAGACGGCTACATGCCAATGTGACCAAGTGTCAATGTGACCAAGCGCAGTTGTGACAAAATGTCGTTGTGACCACGTGTCGTTGTGAACAAGTACCGTTGTTGCTTCATCCCGGTTTGCCTCTTTTAACTATTTTACAGCTATTTAGTCTCTTGAGTACCTGTGTACCTTAGCTTGTACAATGCAGATGACTAGTGGTCAGTGCCACTGACCACTGGTCATTATGACGTAAATCGGAGATTTTAACTATTTAACAGCTAATTAGTGTTTCCTGAGTGCTTGTGTACCTTGTACAATGTAGATTACTTGTGGTCAGTGCCACTGACTACTGGTCATTATGACGTAAATCGATTTTAACTATTTCACGGCTAATTATAGTCTCCCGAGTACCTGTGTACCTTGTACAGTGCAGACGACTGGTGGTCAGTGTCACTGACCACTGGTCACTATGACGTAAATCAGATTTATCAGTGTCTCATGAGTGTTTGTATACCTTGTGCAATGCAGACAACCAGTGGTCACTTTAATGTATATCAGAGATTTTAACTATTTTTACAGCCAATTAGTGTCTTCTGAGTGCCTGTGTACCTTGTACAATGTAGATGACTGGGGGGGGGGGGGGGGGGCAGTTCCAACTAGGGGGGGGGGGGGGGGGCGTGAGTTCCAGCTAGTCCTGGAATGACCCGGGGGTAAAAGCAGGCTAGCCCAGACTTACCCGGGGTAAGTTCCAGAGGATGGGGTAAGAATGCGCTGTTACACCGGTTTGCCCACTTCGTCGATACGGAAAGTGCACTAGACACACACACACACACATACACACACACACACACACACACACACACACACACACACGCGCGCGCGCGCGCGCGCGCGCGCGCGCGCCCGCGCCCTCTTATTAATGTGATACACTAGAAGGGCGGGGAGGTAATAGCGTGTAGCACTATTAAAGCATGAATAGAAACAGTACGTTTGAAGAGACAAGACGAGAGACAAAGACAGACAGAGACAGTACCCGATAGATGAGCGAGGACCCTGGGTATAACGGCGGAGAAATCCTATTGCGTGGGCGATTTGCGAGGCTGACTTAACTAGAACTTCGATACTTTCGTCTCACGGCGCGAACTTTTAATGGGCAGATGCGAACAATGTACTCGTGTGTTAATGGGCAGATGCGAACAATGTACTCGTGTGTTAATGGGCAGATGCGAACAATGTACTCGTGTGTTATTCATTCCTCGCTGTTTCTACAGAAGGATGCTGAGGGCTATATCATAAGGTACTCGTGGAAGGATGCTGAGGGCTATATCATAAGGTACTCGTGGAAGGATGCTGAGGGCTATATCATAAGGTACTCGTGGAAGGATGCTGAGGGCTATATCATAAGGTACTCGTGGAAGGATGTGAGGGCTATATCATAAGGTACTCGTGGAAGGATGCTGAGGGCTATATCATAAGGTACTCGTGGAAGGATGCTGAGGGCTATATCATAAGGTACTCGTGGAAGGATGCTGAGGGCTATATCATAAGGTACTCGTGGAAGGATGCTGAGGGCTATATCATAAGGTACTCGTGGAAGGATGCTGAGGGCTATATCATAAGGTACTCGTGGGACAAAGTTTGTGACGAAACAAGCTGTACTGCACGGTGTTCCCTGTTTTCCCGTCTGACGTATTTTCAAATCTTAAATAAATGTTAGCGAACCGCCAAAAACAACGTGGACAAAGGAATCACAAGACAAAACACGACGCGTTTCGACCTCTTAGGTCTTCTTCAGGCATAATACAGAACAATTATGACAACGAAAATGAACGAGGAAGACCTAAGAGGTCGAAACGCGTCATGTTTTGTCTTGTGATTCGTTTGTCCACGTTTTTTTTTTCTTTTTTTTTTTTTTCGGTTGGCTGACATTTATTTAAGATTTGTTCAGATTTCCGCCTGCAGTCGTCTCCCTTTGCAACTGGATCTGCCATATCTTCGTTTGAAACACTGAGGTTTTGAGGCTATTTCGCGTGTGTATACTTACTCCCCAACATGCTCTACTTTGTTTCTAAGTGAGGTGACTGCAGGCGAATACTGGAACAAATTTTTAAGAATGATTTTTTAGTGAAACCGCGAAAAACAAGGACAAACAAGCTACAAGACAAAAGATAGTGTTTTGTCCTGTAACTTGTTTGCCTTTGGTTTTTGGTGGACTCGCTTAGTATTATTCATAAAATATGCTCTCTAGTTTGGTGAAATATATTTCTTGCGATTTGTGTCATGAAGCAGTGAACAGTGCTACAGACGGACACGTGACAAGGCCTCGCTTGACAGTCAAATAGCACTTGAGAACTGGGCAGAATGCTTTTGACGCAATAGGCACTTTGTTCACGATCGATTCATTCTACGCTGTTTAACCTGTAGGGTGCAATAGTTGAAGACTGAATAGAACAACACACACACACACACACACACACACACACACACACACACACACACACACACACACACACACACACACACACACATACATGTAGTAGGCATCCTTCAGTCTCGGAAGACTATGGAGTTGCGCTCTAGGTGTCTATTCTGGTACAGCGACGGGTGTGGCTGGCCAGTCCGACGCGGGAATGACAGTCCCTGTGGCAGAGGGCACAGATGAAGTCTGACGCTGGTCTGTCTGCCTGGGCTGCAGCCTTTCTTCTCATTCTCTTTTCCCCGTGCTGCTGAGCGAGTGTCTCTTCGAACTTGGAGAGACCTTTCTGCACAGTCTGTCTCCAGGCTGACCGTTCGAGGGCTGTTGCTTCCCAGTTGTTCTGGTCGATGTTCAAGGCCTTTAGGTCCCTCTTGCACACGTCTTTGAATCGTAGCTGTGGTCTGCCTTTGGGACGTTTTCCCTGTACAAGTTCTCCATAGAGGAGGTCTTTAGGGATCCGTCCGTCATCCATGCGCACGACATGGCCGAGCCAGCGCATACGTCTCTGTTTCAGCAGCGTGTACATGCTGGTGCATCCGGCTCTTTCCAGGACAGTGTTGTTTGGGACCTTGTCCTGCCAGGTGATGTTCAGAATGCGTCGGAGGCCACGCATATGAAAAGCATTGAGCTTTCGCTCTTGTCGGGCACGCAAAGTCCAAGACTTGCTGCCATACACACACACACACACACACACACGCACACACACACACACACACACACACACACACACACACACACCACACACACACACACACACCACA
>CM065733.1:68277180-68279680 GCA_033310375.1 Conus canariensis
ATGTATCTCGCCATGACTCCCAGTTCAAGACTGTTCTACAGGGTACAGTGGGGGTTGGGGGGGGGGGGGGGACACGTATCTCGCTATGACGCCCTGTCCAAGACACGGTACAGTGGGGGTTGGGGGGGGGGGGGGGGTGGAATGTATCTGGTTATGACTCCCAGTTCAAGACCATTCTACAGGATACAGTGGAGGGTGGACATTATCTCCCTGTCTAAGACCATTCTACAGGGTATAATAGAGGATGGACAGGTATCTCCCTGTCTAAGACCATTCTACTGGGTACAGTGGAGGATGGACAGGTATCTCCCTGTCTAAGACCATTCTACAGGGTACAGTGGAGGGTGGACATTATCTCCCTGTCTAAGACCATTCTACAGGGTACAGTGGAGGGTGGACATGTATCTTCCTGTCTAAGACCATTCTACAGGGTACAGTGGAGGGTGGACATGTATCTCCCTGTCTAAGACCATTCTACAGGGTACAGTGGAGGGTGGACATGTATCTCCCTGTCTAAGACCATTCTACAGGGTACAGTGGAGGGTGGACATGTATCTCCCTGTCTAAGACCATTCTACAGGGTACAGTGGAGGGTGGACATGTATCTCCCTGTCTAAGACCATTCTACAGGGTACAGTGGAGGGTGGACATGTATCTTCCTGTCCTATGACCATTTACATTCAGGGACTTCAGGACAGTGGAGGGTGGACATGTATCTCACCTGTCCATGACCATTCTTCAGGGTGCAGTGGAGGGTGGACATCCCCCGCGCAGACTGAAGAAGTCCTGGATGGACAACACAAAGGACTGAACTTATGACAACACAAAGGACTGAATTTATGACAACACAAAGGACTGAACTTATGACAACACCTCTTCCCTGCTGACCATGACTGAGACATGGGCTGTTGAGATTCTGAAAGGCCCTGTGTGGTCGGCTAGGCAGTTACCTGATTTTAACGGGAACGAAGATCCGTGATTGTCCACCCGTCCCTAAGTCTACCCGTTCCTCACACCACCCGTCCCTCACAACCACCCGACTGACACACCACCTGTCCCTCCCACCACCTGACTGTCACACCACCCGTTCCTCACACCACCCGTCTGTCATACCACCCGTCCCTCACACCACCCGTCCCTCACACCACCCGTCCCTCACAGCACGCGTACATCAAGTCAATTCTCCGTCACAGCACTCTGTGGTCACAGCAGTCTGTGGTCACAGCACCTGTCCGATCAACTGTCCTGGGACAACAGTTAAGTTAATAAACAAAGCTATAGTTATCCCCTCAAAGGAAGCAGTGGTATCCCTCCCCCTCCACTCCTCCCTCTCCCCATCCCACCCCAACCCCCCTCATGTCTGCTGGTTTGCCTGTTTACGTGTTTGTCTCTCCGTCAGCAAGGTAACGCGTAAACTGCTCAACCGATTTTTTAAGGAAACTCGGTGGGAAGCTGGAATGTGACACAAACACGAACCCCCTCTTACATGTTGGTTTCCAGTATGTCTAAAACATTGAGTGTGTTCTGTAACTCATCCGTTTTTGTTTCGCGACCAAGTAATCCCCTACTCCCACCCCCTCCCCCCTCCCCAAACAGTTAGTTTTGGTGTGGATCCGTGATGTGGTTCCGAATCCGAGAGTAGAGTAGATTCCGGGTTCTGTTCAGCAATTTGGGACGCAGGCTGCTGAGCAGAATTGGACAAAAACGGCGGTAAAAAGATGGATGTCCTGTATGAATAGTCACACTATTCGTACTTCACATTCATGCCATATGCTACACGTTTTATGCTATTCTACATTTACACGACTCCCATTTCACATCACACTACTACTATTGCTACTGCTACTATTACCCTCTCTCTCTCTCTCTCTCTCTCTCTCTCTCTCTCTCTCTCTCTCTCTCTCTCTCTCTCTCTCTCCTCCCATTCTCCTGTCTTTCATTCCATTAAATACCCCAGTATTGAAAAAAACAAAACAAAAACGTATTAATGTTCAAGACGACCTTTCTCAGTCGCGTTACAGTCAACGCTCAACTGTAAAATTAAAAAAAATGCGTTCACCGGAACACAAGAACATCCCCATTTTTCAAATCCCTCCTTTTGGGATGGATTAACGCACCGACAAATCCTTCCTGCGGGGCGATGCTGGGATGTCCTGGGTCTCGACCCCCGACCGCGCATGCGGGATGAGTCGCACGTAGGCCGGATATCCGCCACAATAAAATGGAGCCCCGAGCCAGATGGACCGGAAAGGGCCGGCGAGGAGAAGGGTATGTCGGCACGCGATTGGCTAATATTTCTCCGCTCCGCGCAGACAGTGGGGCAGCGCGGCTCGCTCGATCAGCCGATACCCGAGTTTCCCTGTCGATGTCAAGTTTGAGGTAACGCCTCCAAAAAGATGGGAGATGGTTCTAGGTGACAAAAAGATAAAAGGATTGGAGGAAAGATAGATTTCACGGTAATTTTAAACGGCGGTACATTTTGTCTGTGTTTGTTTTTGTC
>CM065733.1:68282180-68302180 GCA_033310375.1 Conus canariensis
CTCCTCCTCGTCTTCCTGCTCTTATTCCTCTTCCTCCCTCTTCCTCTTCTCCACGATTTTCCCTCCTCCTTCTCCTCTTCCTTCTCCTCCTCCTCCTCTTTCTCCTTCTCATCCTCTGCCCCCTTCTCCCCCCCTTCTCCCCCTCCTTCTCCTCTTCCTCCTCCTCTTCCTTCTCCTCCTCCTCCTCTTTCTCCTTCTCATCCTCTGCCCCCTTTCCCCCCCTTCTCCCCCTCCTTCTCCTCTTCCTTCTCCTCTTCCTTCTCCTCCTCCTCCTCTTTCTCCTTCTCATCCTCTGCCCCCTTCTCCCCCCCCTTCTCCCCCTCCTTCTCCTCTTCCTTCTCCTCCTCCTCCTCTTTCTCCTTCTCATCCTCTGCCCCCTTCTCCCCCTCCTTCTCCTCTTCCTTCTCCTCTTCCTTCTCCTCCTCCTCCTCTTTCTCCTTCTCATCCTCTGCCCCCTTCTTCCCCTCCTTCTCCTCTTCCTTCTCCTCTTCCTTCTCCTCCTCCTCCTCTTTCTCCTTCTCATCCTCTGCCCCCTTCTCCCCCCCTTCTCCCCCTCCTTCTCCTCTTCCTTCTCCTCCTCCTCCTCTTTCTCCTTCTCATCCTCTGCCCCCTTCTCCCCCTCCTTCTCCTCTTCCTTCTCCTCCTCCTCCTCCTTCTCCTTCTCATCCTCTGCCCCCTTCTCCCCCTCCTTTTCTTTCTTCTCCTCCTCGTCCTCTTTCTCCTTCACCTGCTCTTCCTTTCACCTCCTCCGCCTTTTTCTCCTTCACCTGCTCTTCCTTTTACCTCCTCCGCCTCTTTCTCCTTCACCTGCTCTTCCTTTTACCTCCTCCGCCTCTTTCTCCTTCACCTGCTCTTCCTTCTCCTCCTCGTCCTCTTTCTCCTTCACCTGCTCTTCCTTTTACCTCCTCCGCCTCTTTCTCCTTCACCCGCTCTTCCTTTTACCTCCTCCGCCTCTTCACTCTCGTTTCGTTGCCGTGCTTTTGATGCTTTGTGAAGAAGCATGCATGTGTGCCCGCACGTGCGGTGAGTGCTTCCCACAGCCATTCCTGTCTGTCCTTCTGTGCGCTTGGATGTCCTTCTGTCCAACACTGGTTCTGCATCTCCACTGTGTGACTGTCTGTTCCTGCATCTCTGACATCTCTGTCCCGTATGTCCAGTCTTTCATCTCTGTCTCTTTTGGCGGCTGTGACGTTAACGATGAAAATAACGACTCTTGATCGATGGAAGAGGAAGGAATGCGAGTGGGGAGGGGTTAACAGAGTGTCAGTACCACGCAAGACAGATCTGATGATCTGATGGTGGGGAAGAGGACGGGGGAGGGGAGCGAGGGGACTTCTTACTACCAGTCTCGCAAAAGGGCAACCCACGATTGATTTTTTTGTAGTCCCAGTTCTTATAGAATAGGGAGTACTTTACAGTGGGAACGAAGAAATGCTGTCTGTGTGTCTGTCTGTCCGTCCGTGGTCAAAATGTGTTCCACTCGCTCCAGACAAAACTTCAGAGACGATCTTTCTGAAAATTTGTAGGTATGTTTATTACGGGTCACGGATGATGCCCGATTTTTATTTTACCAGAATAACCGTTACTAACGGCTATCACGGCCCAAAACGGTTTTTCTTCTTTATGGAATATCTCAGAAAGTACTTGTATTCAAGATAAACTGGAAGTACGTTTATATGCTTTGCATCTTTTTTTTTCCTTCAGAAGACACTTTAGAATGTTGTTTTTTTAACGTTGAGGAGTAGGTCTCCAAAGAAAGGCCGAGAGGAGAACAAAAATTAGGGAATGGAGACGAGCAGGAGGGGCTGGGGGGGGGGGGGCGGGGGGTGGGGGGAAGGGAGGCTTTGGCGAAAAGGGTCAGCATTCCTCCCCATCCTCCCCCTGAACCACCAAACACACTAGCTGCCTCCCCATCCTCCCCCTGAACCACCAAACACACTAGCTGCCTTTCCATCCTCCCCCTGAACCACCAAACACACTAGCTGCCTCCCCATCCTCCCCCTGAACCACCAAACACACTAGCTGCCTTTCCATCCTCCCCCTGAACCACCAAACACACTAGCTGCCTTCCCCATCCTCCCCCCTGAACACCAAACACACTAGCTGCCTCCCCATACTCACCCTGACCACCAAACACAACTAGATGCCTTTCCATCTCCCCTGAACACCAAACACTAGCTGCCTTTCATCTCCCCTGAAACCATCCAAACACACTAGCTGCCTTTCCATCCTCCCCCTGAACCACCAAACACACTAGCTGCCTCCCCATCCTCCCCCTGAACCACCAAACACACTAGCTGCCTTTCAATCCTCCCCCTGAACCACCAAACACACTAGCTGCCTTTCCATCCTCCCCTGAACCACCAAACACACTAGCTGCCTTTCTATCCTCCCCCTGAACCACCAAACACACTAGCTGCCTTTCCATCCTCCCCCTGAACCACCAAACACACTAGCTGCCTTTCCATCCTCCCCTGAACCACCAAACACACTAGCTGCCTTTCCATCCTCCCCCTGAACCACCAAACACACTAGCTGCCTTTCAATCTATCCCTCTCCATGGCGAAATAAACTGACCGAAGAGAAATACGCCGACGCAGTGACGCGTTCACAAACTATGATACAAACGCCAGACAGATCATCAGCGTGTGGAAGTCAGTAAATCATTGATTGGAAAGAAGGGAGGGAAGTTGTTCACAGATCAAATTCTGTAAGAAGTCCGGTTGGCCGGATGTCAGGGTTCGTTGTTCGCCGACTTAAATCTTCTCTGTAGCGGAATGAATCTAAAATTTGTTTGTCTGGTCAGGGAATGCTCCAGATTCATGTCATCTTCTCGTTTTTGTTTGTTTGTTTGTTTTCTTTTTAAAGACAAATCTTAAAAATTGTATGTAATAACTCCGCCAAACATGAGCAGACTAATCACAAGACAAAACACGACGCGTGTCGACCCCATAGGTCTTTTTCAGCCAAGAGAAACAACTCTCCACACTCAACACGAGCACTCACTTATCTTGTCAAATTCGGCACAAAATGGACGTTGAATGCTGAGTTTGACAAGGTAAGTGATAGCTCGTTCTTTTTTTTCGCGTCGTGTTTTGTCTTGTGATTCATTTATGTTTGGCGGAGTTATTACATACAATTTTAAAGATTTGTTTAGATGTCCGCCTGCGGTTGCTTCACTTTGGCAGCAACAAACAAGGTAGAACTGCACAGGAAATACAACAGAGCAACATTTGTTTTGCTGACTCTTTTTCGCTACAAACAGCTTTTTACAGGCACTTTTTCCGTACTAGATTCTTCTCTCATTTATCAAAGAAATTGTGTGTGTTTTACACACGTGCTGATTTCGCACACAATCCGGTGGCCTTGTATTCATTCAGCTTGTTAGTTAAACCACTGAGCTGAACTGGTTGTGAGCTCTGAATTCTGTAGGGTCAAAAGAAATGGAATGTTCCTGAATACTTCCTTATTCAGTTCGTCTAGCGGGACGCAAGAAATACTCTTTTTATTTCCTTGCTGTATCTGCCGCGTGCTGTCCCCTCGCCTACAAAAGCGATTTGCTCTCTGGTGAAGGACACTTAGTCGATCGTTTCTCGGATCGAAAGATCCCCGATTCAGTTCCTTTTCAGCTTTGGACGGGTTCGCTGAATTCTGAAGTCTTAACTGTCAGTGTCCTCTCTGCTCCTACCACCACCACCAATCCTTCAGACCCCCCCCCCTCCACTCCCCATCCCACCCCCACCCCATCTTTCGTACCCCAGCTTACCTTTGCACCCCATTATCCCGCCTTTCAGCGTGTCTTGTTGGATCAGGTTTCCACCGTGAAGAAGTAAGTAGCTTCCTGAGTCCGTTCTTTTATTATCGCTGACCAGTTCTGACGGCTTGTTCGCTCCTCTTCTCTCTCTTCTCTCTCTCTCTCTCTCTCTCTCTCTCTCCTCTCTCTCTCTCTCCGCCTTGGCTTAAGGCTGTGTCAGGCCAATTGACATAGGCTAGAACACCAAGGCTACATCAAAATGTTGTTATGCTCTGCATAGTTATGCGGGGATTGTCTTCAGTCGTGACAAGCGCCAAGCATAACATTATCAGTCTCCCAAATCCCCCGAAGTCGGAGTGTGGCTGCCCACGTGGCGGGGTAATCAAAAACGGTCCACACACGTAATGTTCTCATCCCCAGCTGATGCATTTGTACCATAGTGTTCAAGTGCTTTGGCTGTTTGGATGATCTCTGGAGTCTTTTAGCCAGGGTACGACGACGACAACTCCCTGTCTCTCTCTGTCTCTCTGTCTCTGTCTCTGTCTCTGTCTCTCTCTCTCTCTCTCTCTCTCTCTCTCTCTCTCTCTCTCTGTGCCACCCTCATCCTGCACACCAACCCTTCACCCCCTCCCGCTGTCTTCCCCCTCCTGTCTTCCGTCACATCCTCCCCGTCCTCCCTGTTGGAACTTTTTGTTGGGACAAGGAAAAAAACAACACCTTGTAGTTGAGAATCCTTGAATTACGGGTTTTTTTCCCCGGATCGATCAGAGTACTTTACAGTAGAGCCGTTTTCTCCGATATTACCACGGGGAATTGTTGAATCAACGTAGGCTTGGGGATCGAGAGATTCCCGAATCACTTTTCTTCAAGAGAGGTCTGGGTTAATCTGTTCTGTAATCTTTTTTTAATGTTAACGCAAACAGAGTAGTAACCGTGGTTTCTTTCTTTCTTTTGTTTTCCAATCCTTATCTCCTTTTCGTGCTCTGATAGTGGCGTTCTTCCCATGAGGATCATTCTGGACTCTTCCCCCCCCCCCTTCCTCCATCCGCCTTCCCCCTCCGTACCTCTTACACAGCCACACCCAGTTTGTCATGGTGCAGCTTCAGACGGGCAGTCAGGAGGGACCAGTCATTACCAGCTCATTCTAAAGCAACTTGTCAGAGGAGACACTGCACTGCAGTGTGTGTTAGTGCCTGTTCTAATTTTGTACATGTAGGACGAGAGCAATTGCTTAGTTGCGGAGATAACGTGGGTCAGTCTCGCCCTACCTTCAGAGGGAGCGATCATGTTCACCCAACGGCAGCCCCCTTGTTTTCCATGAAAGTGATTGTCAAGTTCGTGAATGAAACACTCGGCTACCTCTTGGATTGTCTAGAGATCGTTTGTCTAGAGGTACTCATTCCACGGTTCAGTGTGCTTGCGTGCGCGCGTGTGCGTGTGTGTATATCTGTGTGTGTGTGTGTGTGTGTGTGTGTGTGTGTGTGTGTGTGTGTGTGTGTGTGTGTGTGTGACAGACAGGAAGACAGACGAACACAGAGACAGACAGACAGACAGAGAGTCTTTTTAGGTGACAAGGGCAGACAACAGTTAAAGCGATGAATATGCCGTAGCCACGACGGTGGTTAGTTGCTTGAGATTCAGTATCCACATCAGGTGGTTATATGGCAGAAAAGGAGAACCATCCCGGGGTATAAGCGAGAGGGGAGGGCCTGTCTGGTACAACACTGATGGCAGCAGAACGCCAGGCACGTGCAACTCATGAGGCCAAATTAGACTCATGTCGGACAGCGGCAATGTCTACTGGGTACCCGGCGCTCTGTCACGGAGTTGACAAGGCTGTCATTGATCGACCACGACTGTTTGGTTTCCTCTTGTCATTGAGGCCTTCTTCCCTTCTCCCTATCCCAAATCTCCCCTCCCTTTCCCTCCTGCTTCTACTCCTTCCCCATCCCCGTAGAGCTGTTGGTGAGGGAAGGAGGGGTGGGGTGGGGGGTCATTGGCCGTCCTTTGGAAATCTGAGGTCGTCGCTTCACTTCTATCAGTCTGTGGCTCTGCTTTTTCTTTCTTTTTTCTTTTCTTTCCTTTTTTTTTGTTGTTGTTTTTTTGTTGTTGTTTTGATTGCTTCCACTTTTTCTTGTTTTTAGAAAGTCTTTGCATGTTCTGTTCCTCTTGTTTCAGTTGATTGATTGTCAGTTGTTGTTTTTTTCTCCTGGTTATCTTACTGTTTCCTCTTGTTAGCAACAAGGTAGTGGAGACCGGTAGGGTGGAGCCCTAACTGTCCATTCTATAGTGTCTGTTCGTCCGTATGACATTTTATGTGATTTGTGGCATTATGTTATTAGTTATTATGTGGATTTAGAGAAATATGGATACAGATTACAGAGTAGTACACACACACACACACACACACACACACGCGCGCGTGTGTGTGTATGTGTGTGTATGCGTGTGCGCGTGTGTATATAATATATATATATATATATATATATATATATATGTGTGTGTGTGTGTGTGTGTGTGTGGTCTGTTTGTCTGTCTGGTCTTTTTGTGTGAATTTATTACCACGTGCCCACTACTCATCAGTATTACCCCGTGCCCACTACTCATCAGTATTACCACGTGCCCACTACTCATCAGTATTACCACGTGCCCACTACTCATCAGTATTACCCCGTGCCCACTACTCATCAGTATTACCACGTGCCCACTACTCATCAGTATTACCCGTGCCCACTACTCATCAGTATTACCACGTGCCCACTACTCATCAGTATTACCACGTGCCCACTACTCATCAGTATTACCACGTGCCCACTACTCATCAGTATTACCACGTGCCCACTACTCATCAGTATTACCCCGTGCCCACTACTCATCAGTATTACCACGTGCCCACTACTCATCAGTATTACCCCGTGCCCACTACTCATCAGTATTACCACGTGCCCACTACTCATCAGTATTACCCCGTGCCCACTACTCATCAGTATTACCACGTGCCCACTACTCATCAGTATTACCCCGTGCCCACTACTCATCAGTATTACCACGTGCCCACTACTCCTCAGTATTACCACGTGCCCACTACTCATCAGTATTACCACGTGCCCACTACTCATCAGTATTAAACGTGCCCACTACTCATCAGTATTAAACGTGCCCACTACTCATCAGTATTAAACGTGCCCACTACTCATCAGTATTAAACGTGCCCACTACTCATCAGTATTACCCCGTGCCCACTACTCATCAGTATCCGGTGCCTCTGGCCTGACTTGTGAAGCGAAATAACGACCCTGTGGTGTGTGTGTGTGTGTGTGTGTGTGTGTGTGTGTGTGTGTGTGTGTGTGTGTGTGTGTGTGTGTGTGTGTTGATGCGCGTACGTGCGTGTGTGTGCGTGCGCGCGCGCATGTATGTGTGTATGCTATACAAGTGCTCAAGACAAAGTGAGCAGATATTATTCGACTTATTCGGATAACAACACGATAGCGATTTTACTGATTTATTATTTCAACTAAGGAGTGAATGCGACTATTTGTTTTTTTGTTTTTTTTTTTCGTAGAAAGTAAAGTGACTTAGTATTTATTATTTCAACTGTGGGACTAAAGAGACTTATTGTTTATGGATTGATTGTGGAGTTAAAATTGCTTTTTAATTTTTTTCTTTTCAACAATGGGAGCTAAAGTTACTCACTGCTTATTATTTCAAGTGTGGGAGCTAAAGTTACTCACTGCTTATTATTTCAAGTGTGGGAGCTAAGGTGACTTACTTTATTATTAAGCTGTGAGAGTTAAAGTGACATATTGCTCATCATGTTATTTGTGGTAGCAAAAGCAACTTTATTTTTCATGATTCCAACTTTGGGAGCTAAAAGTGATTTATCATTTATCATTTCAATTGTGGGAGCTAAAGTGACTGACTGTTTACCATTTCAAACGTGCACACAAAAGTGACTAAAAACTATTGGAGCAAAAGCGACTCCTGTATTAGAATACAGAAGCATAAGTAACTCCCTCGTTTATGGCGTAAAATACAGGAGCAAAAGTAAACATCCCTGTGAATTGTGAAATACAGGAGCAAAAGTAAACATCCCTGTGAATTGTGAAATACAGGAGCAAAAGTAAACATCCCTGTGAATTGTGAAATACAGGAGCAAAAGTAAACATCCCTGTGAATTGTGAAATACAGGAGCAAAAGTAAACATCCCTGTGAATTGTGAAATACAGGAGCAAAAGTAAACATCCCTGTGAATTGTTTAAAGTGTAGATGCATAAGTGGCTTGCAGTTTGTTAATGTGTTAGCGAAAGCAACCTCCTTTGTGTATGATTAAAGACTAGGAGCAGAAGACACCAGTCTTGTTTACAATGTAAACTATAAGTGCTAAAGTTCGATCCTAAACACAGCAGCAAAAGTATTTTCAATTGTACGGTATTTAGTTTGCATGTGCTGAATAAATCCAATTTCTTGACTGTCTATAAACTATGGAAGACATGATCACTTACCTTATGCATAAGATAAACAATAAGTGCAAAGTTAACCTTCCTTGATCATTATTGGTGCTATTGGAGCAAAAAACCAAAAATCTCACTTCAGTATCATTTATAATAATAATAATGAATTCTTATGTAGCGCCTATTCTCGGCTAGAGACCAAGCTCTAAGCGCTTTACAATCCACACTCGTTTACACAACGGGCTACCTACCTGGGTAGTGCCGACTGAAGAGCTGCCAGCTGGCGTTTCATTCAGTCGTTTCCCGTGTCATCCAGTCAATATCGTCCAATATTGTTCACTCAGTATCCTTACTTCCTTCATTCTTTCCATTTCTCACGCAGGGTGCATGCTATGTGTAACGTGTCATCCATACCAACGGCCAAACTGGCCTTGTCTTCCGAAAGTTGGTGATGGGAGTTGACGTGTGTGCAAGATGTTATGCATGCCTTCACACACGGAACCTCGTTTTATAGTCTCATTCGAGGGACTGTATGGGAAATAGAGTCAGAACCAGTGTTAACTCCGGGGGAAAAATCCCCCTGTACCAAAACGGCCTGGCGGAGATTCGAACCCGCGACCCCAAGATCACGAGTCCGGCGCTCTACCAAATGAGCTATTCCGGCCCCATCATTTCATTGACAGAAATGAAACTAAGCTTCCATGTTCTGTCATCTAAGCCATAGGAACAAAAACAACTCCCCTTGTGACGTTGTTTATAATATATAATCTATGATAGAGAAGGTCGTTGTCCTCGTTCATTACTTACTGTTTACATCTTTCCGCCTCACCTGGGGCCGCCATTTCTTCTGACCGCTCATTAGTACCCGTTTCCCGTTGTTTCACGGCAAATCTCGCGTCTTCTCGCTCACTTCCTGTCCATTTTCTTTCCTGTTGACTCTCTAAGGCGTCCACTATCCAGGACTCGGATGTGTCGGATCGTTGCCTGATTGGATGGACGGTATGAAGGACGGTCTGTCGTTTCGTCTTATTACTTGAGTGTAGTGTTGATAAGGCCGCGTGCTTTGGGCCGATCGGGTTTCTCTGGTATAAGTACGGCTGCGCGCGCAAATCCGCATAATCACAGTCTGATATTTTGATTTGGAACCCGTTGTCGCCCAGCATATAAACTGCCTTTGTCATGCCCAGTGTTAATGTGTTGTTCTGGCGTGAAGTCAGTGCATAGTTAGCTCTCCTTTCTTGTACTCTCTGGATAACGGTTATCTCCCTCCTTCTTCTGTAACCAGCCGAGGAAGGTGCGATCGTTATAAACCTGAACAGCTGAACTGTCCAGTCGAGTGTCGTGTGATTTTTAAAGGTAGAGCACCGATTTTTGTAGTTAGGCGTTCCGAGTTCAAACCCCGCTGTTGTCCAGCATTTGAAAAAAAAGCGTGTTTTAGTTGCCCGTCTAAACATGTGGGTCTGGTAGTGTTCCTCTGTGGCGTAGGAACAGGGAGAAGGGGGGGGGGGACAGCTGAACCTTGACTGTGATGAGATGATGGGCCTGTCTTTCTCCACCACCACCCTCCCCCCTCCCCTCCTTGCCCAGTCCCCCCGTCCCTGGCTCCTCCCAACTTAATAAAGCTTCAGTAATGGCTTATGTTCGTAAGTGGGTTTTAGATTTTGAAGTTGAAGAGTGATGGTGATGGTGTTGGCAGTTCAAATGCGTTTGCAGAAATGCGATTCTCCAGACGCCCCATAGATTCTATTTGCGCATTCGCCTCTCCCCGCCTTACCCTCTTTTCGCCTTTATTTTAGGTTTTTACCATAGTACTTCTGCCTCCCTGCACTCCACCCCCACCCCCCACCCCCCATCCTCCTCCTCCTCCCAGTCCACTGTCCTTCGGTCTTTCTCGTCGTCACCTGCGCCCCAACCCCACCGCCCCAACCCCACCGCCCCAACCTCACCGCCCCAACCCCACCGTCCCAACCCGCCGCCCCAACCCCACCGTCCCAGCCCCACCTCCCCAACCTCACCGTCCCAACCCGCCGCCCTAACCCCACCGCCCCAACCCCACCTCCCCAACCCCGCCGCCCCAACCCGCCGCCCCAACCCCACCGCCCCAAACCCACCGCCCGACTCCACCGCCCCGACTCCACCGTCCCGACCCCACCGTCCCGACCCCACCGCCCCAACTCCACCGTCCCAACCCCACCGCCCCAAATACACCGCCCCAACCCCACCGCCCCAACCCACAACCCCAACCCCACCGCCCCAACCCCACCGTCCCAACCCCACCGCCCCAAATACACCGCCCCAACCCCACCGTCCCAACCTACCACCCCAACCCCACCGCCCCAACCTCACCGCCCCAACCCCATCGCCCCAACCCACCGTCCCAACCCCACCGCCCCAACCCCACCGTCCCAACCCCACCGTCCCACCAACTCCCCGCGTCTTCCTTCGGGTCGTTTATTGTTTTTTGGTGTGTTTTTTTTCCTTCTGTCGTCACCCCACCTACCCACCCCCTGTCCCCCGTCCTTTGGTCTTTTCTCGTAGTCACTCTTATAAACTCTCCTCCTTCCCGTCCCTCCCTCCCCCCCCCCCCCCAGCTTCCTTCCACGCCCTCGACTTTCGCATCTTCCTTCGCTGCTGTCAGTAGGTAGTTCCCTGTCCCATGCACATCCCTCCCCCTCCCCCCAATTCTCCCGCAATGTTATCCCCGTCAGCCTTAGCAGCTGAGAGGGGTGGGCGGACGTTGGACCTGAACTTAAATAACAGCCTGATCAGCTGAGAGGGTGGGCGGACGTTGGACCTGAATTTAAATAACAGCCTGATCAGCTGAGAGGGGTGGGCGGACGTTGGACCTGAACTTAAATAACAGCCTGATCAACTGAGAGGGGTGGGCGGACGTTGGACCTGAACTTTAATAACAGCCTGATCAACTGAGAGGGGTGGGCGGACGTTGGACCTGAACTTAACTAACAGCAATGTTATCCCCGTCAGCCTGATCAGCTGAGAGGGGTGGGCGGACGTTGGACCTTAACTTAACTAACGGCATTGTTGTGTGCGCCGTGAGCTGGCCGCCAGAGCTTCCTCTGATGTGGAACATTCATCAGATCAACGAGCATGACTGGAACGCTCGGGTCCCTCAGTTCAAAGCGATAGGGAGTATGTTGGGAGCCTATGGAGGACTTGCCATTTTGACGTTCGATACAGATAGTTGCTGCGCTGTCGAACACGTAATGCAGCGTGGTCATTTAGGCATGGACGAAGGTCGCGCAAGCGAAAATAATCCACTTTTTTTAGGGTGATCAACAAAATAAGCTCTGTCTGTGTGTCTGTCAGTCTGTGTCTGTCTGTTTGTCTGTCTGTCTGTCTGTCTGTCTGTCTCTGTCTCTCTCTCTCTCTCTCTCTCTCTCTCTCTCTGTGCTGATCAATGAACTGCTCTCTCTGTCTCTCTGTCTCTGTCTCTGTCTCTGTCTCTGTCTCTCTCTCCTCTCTCTCTCTCTCTCTCTCTCTCTCTGCTGGTCAATGAAACGTACTCAGTCTCTCTGCTGATCAGTGAAAAGTACTCTCTCTCTCTCTCTCTCTCTCTCTCTCTCTCTCTCTCTCTCTCTCTCTCTCTCTCTCTCTCTCTCTGTCGGTGGGAAGATGCGCTGCACATGCCAGAATCAGTCCACGCAGGATCCGCTCACTCGCCTTGAAGAACGATTTCTCTCCTTTGTGTTTCTTACCGTCAAGCTTCAACATGAATTTAATCAGAGCACGCCTTTACGTTTGATATAAACAGAACATGAGCACGCAGGTTGACACAGTTGTTGGACCTTACTGTTTGACAGAAGAAAACTTGTCATTCAAAGGGAAGTCATCCAGCTGGGTTTGAATGGGAGCTTCCACTGAAAACTGTAGTAAAGAAAAACAAGATGCAAAGCATATAAACGTACTCCCAGTTTATCCTGAATACGCGTGAGATATTCCATAAAGAGGAAAAACCGTCTTGGGCTGGTGTAACCGTTAGTAATGGCTATTCTGGTAAACATCGGCTATCGTCTGTGACCTAAAATGAACATACTTACAAATTTTCAGAAAGATCGGCCAAGAACTTTCTGAGATTTTCCATAAAGAAGAAAACCATTATGGGCCGTTATAACGGCTCTAACGGTAAACTTAAACATCGGGCATCATCCGTGACCTATAATGAACATATCTACAATTTTTCAGAAATATCGGCCACGTACTTTCTGAGATAGTCCATAAAGAAGAAAAAGCGTTACAGGCCGTTACAGCCGTTAGTAACGGCTATAACGGTAAACTAAAACATCGGGCATCATCCGTAACCCATAATGAAGATACCTGCTAATTTTCACAAAGATCGGCCAAGTACTCTCTGAGATATTCCATAAAGAAGAAAAGCGTTACGGGCCGTTACAGCCGTTAGTAACGGCTACAACGGTAAACTAAAACATCGGGCATCATCCGTAACCCATAGTGAACATACCTGCTAATGTTCACAAAGATCGGCCAAGTACTTTCTGAGATATTCCATAAAGAAAAAAAAAACTACAGCCGTTACAGCCGTTAGTAATGCTATAACGCTAAACTAAAACATCAGGCATCATCCTTGATCCATAATGAACATACCTGCTAATTTTCATAAAGATCGGCCAAGTACTTTCTGAGATATTCCATGAAGAAAAACAACCGTTACAGGCCGTTGCAGCCGTTAGTAACGGCTATAACGGTAAACTAAAACACCGGGCATTATTCGTGACCCATAATGAACATACCTGCTAATGTTCACAAAGATCGGTCAAAAACTTTCTGAGATATTCCATGAAGAAGAAAAGGCGTTACAGGCCGTTACAGCCGTTAGTAACAGTATAACGGTAAACTAAAACATCGGACATTATTTGTGACCCATAATGAACATACCTACAAATTTTCAGAAAGATCGGCCAAGTACTTTCTGAGATATTCTATAAAGAAGAAAAACAGTTACAGGCCGTTACAGCCGTTAGTAACGGCTATACGGGGTAAACTAAAACATCGGGCATCATTCATGACCCATAATGAACATACCTGCTAATTTTCACAAAGATCGGCCAAGTACTTTCTGAGATATTCCGTAAAGAAGAAAAAGCGTTACAGGCCGTTATAGCCGTTAGTAACGGCTGTAACGGTAACCTAAAACATCGGGCATCATCCGTGACCCATGATGAACATACTTACAAATTTTCAGAAAGATCGGCCAAGTGCTTTCTGAGATATTCTATAAAGAAGAAAAACCGTTACGGGCCGTTACAGCCGTTAGTAACGGCTATAACGGCAAACTAAAACATCAGGCATTATTCGTGACCTATAATGACCTACAAATTTTCTGAAAGATCGGCCTAGTACTTTTTGAGATATTCTATAAAGAAGAAAAACCGTTACAGGCTGTTACAGCCATTAGTAACGGCTATAACGGGGTAAACTAAAACATCGGGCATCATCCGAGACCCATAATGAACAGACCTGCTAATTTTCACAAAGATCGGCCAAGTACTTTCTGAGATATTCCATAAAGAAGAAAAAGCGTTACAGGCCGTTACAGCCGTTAGTAACGGCTGTAACTGTAAACTAAAACATCGGGCATCATCTGTGACCCATAATGAACATTTCTACAAATTTTCAGGAAGATCGGCCAAGTACTTTTTAATATATTCTGAAAAGAAGAAAAACAGTTACAGGCTGTTACAGCCGTTAGTAACGGCTGTAACGGGTAAACTAAAACATCGGGCATCATCCGTGACCCATAATGAACATACCTGCTAATTTTCACAAAGATCGGCCAAGTACTTTCTGAGATATTCCATAAAGAAGAAAAGTGTTACAGGCCGTTACAGCCGTTAGTAACGGCTGTAACGGTAAACTAAAACGTCGGGCATCATCCTTGACCCATAATGAACATACCTACAAATTTTCAGAAAGATCGACCCAGTAGTTTTGTCTGGAGCGAGTGGAACACATTTTGACCACGGACACACAGACAGACAGACACACACACAGACACACACACAGACACACACACAGACAGCATTTCTTCGTTCCCATTCTAAAGTACTCCCTGTTCTTTAAGAACTGGGAGTACAAAAAATATTATTACTATTATTACTATTATTGATATTATTACTACTGCTACTATTGTTGTTGTTGCTGCTGCTGCTGATATCATAACCGTGTTACTGTATTCTTCTCATTCTTCTCCTTTCTCATCTTCTTTTCGTTCTGTTATTATTTTTACTACAATTATTACCAGTGTTATCGTTAGTGTTATCATCAATTAACTATAATGCCATTATCATTAGTGGTAGCAGTATGAGTATTTTAACCTTGATCTTCTCCCCTTCAGTCACAGTTCCATTCTGTAGTTTTAGTTGTTCACCCAAGACCAAATTTTGCATCAGAACGAAGAGATACATGACTGACTGTTCGTCATTTGTTTTGATTGTTTTGAACGTTATTTGTCATGCCTGAAGTAAGCCCAGTTTGTCGAAACGCGTCGTGTTTCTTTCGTAATTTGTTTGTTCCTTCGTTTGGCAGCGCATGATTATGTTTTTTCTCCTGTTAAATAGTTTCTCATGGTAATGTTTTGGGCAGGGTAGTGTGGGTAACGTGTTACACCGGCACACAGTTTAGTGGACATCCTTTCTCCCCCCCCCCCCCCCCCCCCCTTCCCCGAGAACTAGTGAAACACTGGAAACCTGCAGACATGCCGAGGCAGAGGAAGGTTGTCAAGGTGATGTGAGCTGCCTTTGGGGATTGTAAGATTACAGGTAAGGGCTTTTTTTCCCTCCTCATTAGTCGTCTCTCGGCGCCTGTCTTTTTTTCCCCCTGTCTTTGCCCTGGCCTGCGGATCGATCGTTTCTGGCGATGGCCCAAGAAAGCACAAAAGACGTTGCAGTGAAAGCATTTAACCGTTGTTGTATGATCATGATTGTGTATGGTCACTATGGGAAAGCCCTAGTTTTGCGACCCCCTCCCCCCTCCCTCCTCCCCCCCCCCCCCAATCCTCCCATCCTGCACTTCTCGATTTCATAGGCTTTTTCTTTTTCTTTTTTCTTTTTTTTCTTTTTTCTTTTTTCCCCTTTTTGCCATTGCTTTGTCCACATTTCCATTAGATCTTTAAAAAAAAAAAAAATTGACACCTGAATCCTTGCAAAATTCAGAGTGTCTTGCAAGCCCCAAAAGATGGATCACAACACCGATCCGTCTTGCAGTCAACGTGGCACGGGGGAACGGGGGGGGGGGGGGGGGGGGGGGGGGGAATTGCCACGGAGAAGAGACGTGCGGAGGTAAAACACCTCTCGTCCACTTCTGTGCCGCGGCAGCCTCAAGGACAGGGCGATCGTTGAGGGTGGCGACTCAAAAATGAATAGATGGCATGTTTGGAATAAATCTGACACAGTCCTGTTTCGGGGTTATAAACAATAAATCCCTTCAAGGAAAGGGCGATCGTTGAGGGTGGCGACTCAAAAATGAATAGATGGCATGTTTGGAATAAATCTGACACAGTCCTGTTTCGGGGTTATAAACAATAAATCCCTTCAAGGAAAGGGCGATCGTTGAGGGTGGGCCTCAAAAATGAATAGATGGCATGTTTGGAATAAATCTGACACAGTCCTGTTTCGGGGTTATAAACAATAAATCCCTTCAAGGAAAGGGCGATCGTTGAGGGTGGCGACTCAAAAATGAATAGATGGCATGTTTGGAATAAATCTGACACAGTCCTGTTTCGGGGTTATAAACAATAAATCCCTTCAAGGAAAGGGCGGTCGTTGAGGGTGGCGACTCAAAAATGAATAGATGGCATGTTTGGAATAAATCTGACACAGTCCTGTTTCGGGGTTATAAACAATAAATCCCTTCAAGGAAAGGGCGGTCGTTGAGGGTGGCGACCTAAAAATGAATAGATGGCATGTTTGGAATAAATCTGACACAGTCCTGTTTCGGGGTTATAAACAATAAATCCCTTCAAGGAAAGGGCGGTCGTTGAGGGTGGCGACTCAAAAATGAATAGATGGCATGTTTGGAATAAATCTGACACAGTCCTGTTTCGGGGTTATAAACAATAAATCCCTTCAAGAAAAGGGCGATCGTTGAGGGTGGCGACTCAAAAATGAATAGATGGCATGTTTGGAATAAATCTGACACAGTCCTGTTTCGGGGTTATAAACAATAAATCCCTTCAAGGAAAGGGCGATCGTTGAGGGTGGCGACTCAAAAATGAATAGATGGCATGTTTGGAATAAATCTGACACAGTCCTGTTTCGGGGTTATAAACAATAAATCCCTTCAAGGAAAGGGCGATCGTTGAGGGTGGCGACTCAAAAATGAATAGATGGCATGTTTGGAATAAATCTGACACAGTCCTGTTTCGGGGTTATAAACAATAAATCCCTTCAAGGAAAGGGCGATCGTTGAGGGTAGCGACTCAAAAATGAATAGATGGCATGTTTGGAATAAATCTGACACAGTCCTGTTTCGGGGTTATAAACAATAAATCCCTTCAAGGAAAGGGCGATCGTTGAGGGTGGCGACTCAAAAATGAATAGATGGCATGTTTGGAATAAATCTGACACAGTCCTGTTTCGGGGTTATAAACAATAAATCCCTTCAAGGAAAGGGCGATCGTTGAGGGTGGCGACTCAAAAATGAATAGATGGCATGTTTGGAATAAATCTGACACAGTCCTGTTTCGGGGTTATAAACAATAAATCCCTTCAAGGAAAGGGCGATCGTTGAGGGTGGCGACTCAAAAATGAATAGATGGCATTGTTGGAATAAATCTGACACAGTCCTGTTTCGGGGTTATAAACAATAAATCCCTTCAAGGAAAGGGCGATCGTTGAGGGTGGCGACTCAAAAATGAATAGATGGCATGTTTGGAATAAATCTGACACAGTCCTGTTTCGGGGTTATAAACAATAAATCCCTTCAAGGAAAGGGCGATCGTTGAGGGTGGCGACTCAAAAATGAATAGATGGCATGTTTGGAATAAATCTGACACAGTCCTGTTTCGGGGTTATAAACAATAAATCCCTTCTATAGGCTTCGAGACTCCCCAGATTCTGGTGACCATTCAGTGGTTCGGTCCGGAAGTTTAGGAGGAATAGTTGTGGTTCAGCTGTCGCCGTAAACAACATCGCTGCGCCCTTCTCTGATGGCGTGGCTTTGACAGGAGTGGCCGATTGTTGGGGGCTTTGTTTGATTGGTCTGACACGGTAATCTAAACAATTGTGTGCAATGTCGGAGTCGGCGATCAGTGTTCAGTGTTCCTAGTTCCCTTGCTGCACGTTCGCAGTTTGACGATATGACATGGAGTGGCTATGTGTATGTTCACCTGACTGTGTTGTGTGCACGTGTACGTGTGCGTACGAGAGGTAAGTGTGTGTGTGTGTGTGTGTGGTGTGTGTGTGTGTGTGTGTGTGTGTGTGTGTGTGTGTGTGTGTGTGTGTGTGTGCGCGCGCGCGCACGTGCGTGCGTGCGTGCGTGTGTGTGTGTGTGTGTGTTGTGTGTGTGTGTGTGTGTGTGTGTGTGGGGTGTGTTCGCGCGCGCGCGCGATGTATCTTGAGGCTTTGAATAAAAGATGAGTCTAACACCTCTAGTGTTTCGGGGGGGGGGGGGGGGGGGGGACATGCATAGACAACAGCAGCTCTTGTTAAATGTAAATAGAATAACATGTGGGTTTTCCCCGTCCCCAGTACCCCTGCCGCATCGCTGGGCCCGCCGTTGATCAGCTAATAGAGATTCTATCCTCGGCCTGGGCCAAGTTGGGCACTGTTGTTATTTGATGCCCTGTTTCTTGCTCTTGGCTTCTTCTCCCCTCTCATTCTCTCCCCTGCCCCCCCCCCCTCCCCCGCTCGTTTCCTTCCCCTCTCCGCCCCCTCCACCCTCACCTCCATCCTTTTTGATATTGTTAGTAGAAAGAGTTAGAGGACAGTGCTGTTCAGACGGTGTCAGAGGAAAACCGCTTTTCAGAATATGTGACGTATGAAGTCGTGAAAAGTAAACCAGCCGCCGTGGTGAGGTGGTTAGCGTCAGCGATACCCGGCTGGGAGGTCGTGTGTTCGCTTCACTTCAGTGCCATTTATTGGATTTTTCTGCCCCGACTGGCTGCGACCGAGAGTGGGGTTTGCTATGGGCTCAGTTGGGAAGACTGGGACCACACAGTTAAGTTTCAAGCACTTAATGGACATGTCTCTGAGTTGCTCAGGTTTTCCTGACCAACACAACAGTATCTCTTTCTGGGATAGGTTATGACAGTAAGCATAGAGGACAGCCCTGTCCTGCAGTCTCAAACCAGACTGGAAATCCGTAGCGTCATCCTCATTCTGATCCTCATCCTGATCGATCAGCATTTAGAAAACACAAAATCTCACTGTGGCCTTCATGCCCTGCTCTCTTGGTGACCCCAGTTTCGGTTGTCTATACATGTGTATGCTTCTGGTTTGGTTCTGTTGAGGTCAGCGGCATCGGCAACTTCTGGGGAACTGTCGTTAGACGGACGTGGTGGCGCCCTCAGGAGGGACAGCTCACTCACACCAGCTCCGCGAGTAAGTAATAATTCTCGTCAGTAGGGGTCTTAGTCCTGCATGTGTTGGATCAGATCAGTACCACTGAACACCAGAGAAGTGACTCGGCAGCAGTGCAGTGTCTCCTCTGTGGGATGCTCCATGGCGACTTGACGCTGATTGCTCCCCGTGGATTGCCGATGAGGTGAATGTGGCGGGACGGGCCTGGCTTTGGCTGTCACTGGAAGGCCGGAATGAGCCTGGGTGCAGGGCTTAGATAAGCATAGTTTTAATGACGGTCTGCGGGGAGAAACACTATATCCACTGTTTATTCAGCAGAACGATGTATTCCATGTTGGTTAAAGCCTTTGGTATGGAAGATTTTAGACAACCTCTAAGTTGTATGATATGCTAGTAGAATGTGGTACAAAACAAATACAAAATGAGTGTTAGATATGCGTTCGCTTTTATGTAAATATGGATTCCGGCGTGTGTGGGTGTGTCAGGGTATCGGGAATCAAAAATTTAATGTACTCGTCCGCCTCCTTCGTCAGAGGGTGAGAAATAGCAAATATAGAATGGCCACTACTTATAAAAAAAAATGTGGTCTTATATAGAAACTGTACGAACAGTCGTTACATTCAGTCGTGTGTAGGATTTGATCTTGATATGTAATTCGGGGAAAATTGATGGCTATTTTGACATTTTTAAACGAAAAACTCGTCGTTACAGAGGAAAACGGACAGTGTGTGTGTGTGTGTGTGTGTGGTTGGTGTGTGCGTGGTGTGTGTGTGGTGGTGTGTTGCGTGCGTGCGTGCGTGCGTGTGTGTGTGTGACGGGGAAAGACAGACAGACCAGACCAGATCAACAGACAGAAGAGAGAGAGAGGAGAAGAGAGAGAGAGGGGGAGGGAGGGATTGTGTTTTATGTGTGTGTGTGTGCTATTAATATATTAGCACGCGAGCGCACGTACCTTCGAGAGAAACAAAGGCAGGCAGACGAGCAGTCAGACAAAGACTCAAAACTACTAAGATATACCATTGTCCCATTTGAAAGGGGAAGCAGACAGTACATGACACAAAAGCATAGGAAACAGTTCAGACTTTCAAATCGCCTCAACAACAGCAGGGCACCTAGCGGAACCAGTACATGCCTCACCTGAAATGCTTTTCCTCAGACATGTCGCGCATTTCTTTATACATTCATAACAGTTCGTACTAAGAAGACGTAATCTAAACGTACGGTTGTCTACATTATTTC
>CM065733.1:68307180-68309680 GCA_033310375.1 Conus canariensis
GCCAGCAGGCAGCTCTTCAGTCGTCTGTACGCAGGTAGGCAGCCCGTTGTGTAAATAAGAGCATGGATTGTAAAGCGCTGAAAAGCTGGGTCTCTTGCCGCGATTGTATAAGTACTCTTAACCAACCATCTGGTACCCTGACATAACTGTTGTGAAGAGGGAAAGGGATGTATTGGCGTGTGGAAGGGGAGGGGGGGGGGGAAGAGGTGGAGTGGGATTGGGGACATTACATAATAATTTCGTGGGCTGTTTACATTTGTTGAGGGTGTTTCTGTCACAAGTGTGTGTGTGCGTGTGTGTGTGTGTGTGTGTGTGCGTGTGTGTGTGTGTGTGTGTGTGTGTGTGTGTGTGTGTGTGTGTCGCGCGTGTGTGTGTGTGTGTGTGTGTGTGTGTGTGTGTGCGTGTGTGTGCGTGTGTGTGTGTGTGTGTGTGCGTGTGTGTGTGTGTGTTGCTATCCAGTTTTATTTTACTGGTGTGCATGTGTGTGTCTGTGCGTCTGTCTGTCTCTGTCTGTCTGTCTGTCTCTCTCTCTCTCTCTCTCTCTCTCTCTCTCTCTCTCTCTCTCTCTCTCTCTTCCCTCTCTCTCTTTCTTTTTCTTAAAATCTCTCTCATCCTCCCCCCCTCCCCTCTCTCGCGATCTCTCCCTCCCCCACCCCCGACTGCATACAAGTAACAACAATTGATCGTCACTTATGACTAAAAGCGTCTTCTGCGTGGCGGAGTGGCCTCAACTCTCACAGTGGCAATCCTATTAGGGACTGGAGAGACTGGAGGAGGTGGGTTGGGGGAGGGACACGGGGGAGGGAGGGGAGGGAGGAGGAGGTAGCGCAATCATAGGCCAGCAGGCAGGGAACGAATTATCATGATTGCCAACTTGTCCAGAAGGTGTCGCGCCTTGTCGTCGCTGTGAGGCAGGGGTGGGGGTAAACGGGGTGAAGGGAGGAGAGGTGGGGGGGGAGAACAGATGAAGGGGAGAGGACTCGTTTAATTTAAACCTGGCCCAAGGCGTAATTGCCCCAGTCAACGACACTGTACTCACAGAGTCCTGACCCAGTCAACGAGACTGTACTCACAGAGTCCTGACTCAGTCAACGAGACTGTACTTACAGAGTCCTGACCCAGTCAACGAGACTGTACTCACAGAGTCCTGACCCAGTCAACGACACTGTACTCACAGAGTCCTGACCCAGCCAATGAGACTGTACTCACAGAGTCCTGACCCAGCCAACGAGACTGTACTCACAGAGTCCTGACTTCAGCTGATAACAGGCTTCAGTATGGCGTTGCATGGTATGGTGCAGTATGATGCGGTGTGGAACGATCTGGTACGGTGTAGCACTGGACCGAATGATACGGTACTGTGGGAAATGTATACTTTATGGTAAGGTGTAGTAGCGGAGGGTACGGTGCAGCGCATTATGGCAAGATATATCATGGCTCTTCACCATATCGGTGGTACACATTGATGACGTCTCGTTTAGGGTTCTTGTATGGTACTGCATTATTTGTTATCATAGGTATCATATGGGATCCTGGTACGATGCTGTGTTATACAGTGTGGTAAGGTGTGTTGTGGGATCCTGGTACGATGCTGTGTTATACAGTGTGATAAGGTGAGGGTGGGATCCTGGTACGATGCTGTGTTAGACAGTGTGATAAGGTGTGTTGTGGGATCCTGGTACGATGCTGTGTTATACAGTGTGATAAGGTGTGTTGTGGGATCCTGGTACGATGCTGTGTTAGACAGTGTGATAAGTGTGTTGTGGGAGTCCTGGTACGATGCTGTGTTAGACAGTGTGATAAGGTGTGTTGTGGGATCCTGGTACGATGCTGTGTTAGACAGTGTGATAAGGTGTGTTGTGGGATCCTGGTACGATGCTGTGTTATACAGTGTGATAAGGTGTGTTGTGGGATCCTGGTACGATGCTGTGTTATACAGTGTGATAAGGTGTGTTGTGGGATCCTGGTACGATGCTGTGTTATACAGTGTGATAAGGTGTGTTGTGGGATCTTGGTACGATGCTGTGTTATACAGTGTGATAAGGTGTGTTGTGGGATCCTGGTACGATGCTGTGTTATACAGTGTGATAAGGTGTGGGTGGGATCCTGGTACGATGCTGTGTTAGACAGTGTGATAAGGTGTGTTGTGGGATCCTGGTACGATGCTGTGTTAGACAGTGTGATAAGGTGTGTTGTGGGATCCTGGTACGATGCTGTGTTAGACAGTGTGTTTTTGATTGTAATGTGTGTACTGTGTAGTCTGTAAGGTGTGTACGGTACTATGTTACGCGTTATGATACGGTATGGTGTTGTGTAGGAAAGTTTGATACGGTCTAGGACGATAAGGGGCGGTAAGGGACAGTGTGGTGAAATATGTGGAGATACAGTATGATATGGTGTGGCAGGGTTCCGCCTTGTTCACTACATGGTATAGTTTTAGTAGGGTGCACCCCAACAGTGTGGTAGAATGCGATGCATCACAGAGCTCTCACCATGCAGT
>CM065733.1:68312180-68319680 GCA_033310375.1 Conus canariensis
GAAATCAAACTGCAACAAAGGCAGGCCAGAACAGTGTGTTTAGCGTTCAGCTAACAGACAGGCCAGAACAGTGTGTTTAGCGTTCAGCTAACAGACAGGCCAGAACAGTGTGTTTAGCGTTCAGCTAACAGACAGGCCAGAACAGTGTGTTTAGCGTTCAGCTAACAGACAGGCCAGAACAGTGTGTTTAGCGTTCAGCTAACAGACAGGCCAGAACAGTGTGTTTAGCGTTCAGCTAACAGACAGGCCAGAACAGTGTGTTTAGCGTTCAGCTAACAGACAGGCCAGAACAGTGTGTTTAGCGTTCAGCTAACAGACAGGCCAGAACAGTGTGTTTAGCGTTCAGCTAACCACGCGAGCTGGATCAAGAGAGAGAGGCTGAGCATGCTCAAACGAAGAGACGTTATCAAAGCTCCTGTCCTAACGGTTTTGCCAGTGCACTCATCTGAGTTATCTCCCTTTGCAAGATAGGATCGTGGGGGGGAAAAAGGCGTGTTTGTGTGCGGCGGGGAGGAGAATAAATAAACGACACAGATATATAACGTTACCAGCCGCCGTGGTCCAATCGATAATACCGCGTACCAGGAGTCACGGGTTCGATTCCCACCATTGTGTGGAGTTGAGTTATGGACTACACTGGGGACAGCCATAGAACCACACAGTCTAGTTTCATCGACTGGACGTGAGCGTCCACAAGAGTTTTCCCTCACATATCTTGATGCTCATCATCACGAAAACGTCTGAAATTCTGGCCCCTTCTCGCCATGCTCGCTTGCTGACCTCAGTTTCGATTTTTCGCCCGCGTCCACGTCCGCAGTGGGGTTGTGTCCAAGTCTTCGAAGCCGGTGCGTGCAACGTCATGGAGTTTGTCGATATATGGACATCGCGGTGCCCCCAAGAGGGGGACTCTGTCTCTGTCTCTCTCTCTCTCTCTCTCTCTCTCTCTCTCTCTCTCTCTCCTCTCTCTCCCTCCCTCTCTCTCTCTCTCTCTCTGTCTGTCTGTCTGTCTCTCTCTCTCTCTCTCTCTCTCCTCTCTCTCTCTCTCTCGTATTCACGTGAGATTTATATGATTTTTGTTAGTCTTGTGTTTTGAACTGTATACCTGTGCCCGTCTGGTTGATATTTGTCACCGAAAACCAGTGAATCTTGTGTTCCCCATCCCACCCACCCCTTATTGTTGCAAGAGCTGTGTAGTTAGTGACAGTGTCAAAGCTCTCTCCTCTCTCTCTCTCTCTCTCTCTCTCTCTCTGTCTCTCTCTCTCTCTCTCTCTCTCTCTCTCTCTCTCTGTCTCTCTCTCTCTGTCTCTTTCTCACACACACTTACACGCACACACACATACATACACACACACACGATTGCGCGCGCGCGCGCACGCACGCGCGCGCGCACGCACACACACACACACACACACACACACACACACACACACACACACACACACACACACACATGTAACGCATCGCTAAGCTGACCCATTACATGAGAGATCTTATGTATACGGAGAGAGAGGGTAGGGGGGTAGAAAGGAGGGAGGGAGAAAGTGTGTATGGGCGCGCGCGCGCGCGCGCGTGTGTGTGTGCGTGCATACGTGAGTGCGTGTGTGTGTGTGTGTGTGCATGCGTGCGTGCGCACGCGGGCGTGTGTGTTGTGTGTGTGTGTGTGTGTGTGTGTGCCGCGCGCGCACGCGCGCGCACGCGCGCTTCACAGACAGATAACAGGAACAAGACAAAGACTGACTGAAACGGAGTGACGGTGGGAAACGCGTGGGCAGACAGACAGACAGACAGACAGAGACAAAGGAACAGACAGACGGAGAGAGAAACGGAGCCATACCGGCGTAGAGGCAGAAAATAATAGCAAGAGGGCGGACGGGGACATACAGTGACAGGGAGGTTGGTGATGGGAGGGAGAGGGTGTCGGAGGGTGGGGGGAAGAGGGATTACTCCTACGTTCGCGAATCAACATGTTTTCCCTTTTTTTCATCAACGTTCTTTGAGACACGGTTCCAGCTGACGGTCCAGCCGTCTAATCTTATCAGAGTGTTGTTTCAGACGACAATGTTCCATACCCCCTCCCCCCCCCCCCCCACCCCCGCCCGTCTCCTTCCCAGCCTACATTCCCCCTCTCCCTGCCCGGCCCGCCGCGCTATTGTCGGAGATCTATTCTTCCTCAAGAGCATTACCTCCCCTCATTAAACTCCAGTTCTTCCCCTTGGGTTTGTTTGATCACTGTGGGGTGTACTCTTGCATCACAGATTAAGATGGCACGCGCCGAGACGAATTACGTCGTCTTCTGTCTCTCTCTCTCTCTCTCTCTCTCTCTCTCTCATCTCTCTCTCTCTCTCTCTCCTCTCTCTCTCTCTCTCTCTCTCACCTCTCCCTCTCCACCCTCTCCTATCCACTCCTACCCCCCCCTCTCTCTCTCTCTCTCTCTCTCCAAGACGGTCGGACAGACTACAAGGGCTACTAATGTGGTCGAAATTCAGACCAGAGTTATATGGACACAAAACCCGCACTGAGGGCGGACGGGGGGGGGGGGGGGGGGGGGGGGGGGGGGGGGGGTGGTGGGAGGAGGTAGGGGGGTTGGGGGGGGGGGGGGGTGGGGACGGGTGGGATGGAGAGAGAGGAGAAGAGAGAGAGAGAGTAGATGTCTTGGGGGGCAGGGGGGTTTGCTCGGACGTCACCCCATTCCTCTCTCACTGGACCAATAGACTTTCTTCCCGGCGTACAGCTCTGTCCAAGAACGGCCTCTGAGCTTCCTCCCGCCGTCGTGGTTGGGTGAGAGAGTGGGGCGGGGGGGGGGGGGGGGGGGAGGAGAGGGGGGGGAGGGGAGATTGACGAGGCGGGACCATTGCTTCTTCCCCCCTAAGCCGGAGAACCTGTCTGTACACATGTTGTCACTGTAGTGTCCCCGGGGGCATTGACGTAGAGAGGAGTCCACTAAGCAGGGGGGAACAATGCTGCCTGCATCGATTGACAATGACACACAGCCTGCCTGCACGTGAAGCCCGTCTCCGCTGCTGTGGCGCTGGACTGCCAAGGTTTTTGATTTGGTGATTTTCTTTTTTCCATTTTATTTTTCAAATTTATTCATTTTTCGTGTGCATGGTGTTGTTTTCCTGCGAACATGCATTTTTTTCTCTATTTGTCTGTCTTTCAGACCTTCGCTCCGCGTTCCTCCGGATTATGGCATCAACTTTGATTGATCGAGAGTGACCGTGACAGACTTGAGGTACCAGAGATTCGGAGTTTGTTTGTGATTGGGTCTGATTGTGATTGTTTCGATATCCAATATGATGGTAGATTGGGTCTGATTGTGATTGTTTCGATTTCCAATATGATGGTAGATTGGGTCTGATTGTGATTGTTTCGATTTCCAATCTGATGGTAGATTGGGTCTGATTGTGATTGTTTCGATTTCCAATATGATGGTATATTGGGTCTGATTGTGATTGTTTCGATTTCCAATGTGATGGTAGATTGGGTCTGATTGTGATTGTTTCGATTTCCAATATGATGGTAGATTGGGTCTGATTGTGATTGTTTCGATTTCCAATATGATGGTAGATTGGGTCTGATTGTGATTGTTTCGATTTCCAATATGATGGTAGATTGGGTCTGATTGTGATTGTTTCGATTTCCAATCTGATGGTAGATTGGGTCTGATTGTGATTGTTTCGATTTCCAATATGATGGTAGATTGGGTCTGATTGTGATTGTTTCGATTTCCAATATGATGGTAGATTGGGTCTGATTGTGATTGTTTCGATTTCCAATATGATGGTAGATTGGGTCTGATTGTGATTGTTTCGATTTCCAATCTGATGGTATATTGGGTCTGATTGTGATTGTTTCGATTTCCAATCTGATGGTAGATTGGGTCTGATTGTGATTGTTTCGATTTCCAATCTGATGGTAGATTGGGTCTGATTGTGATTGTTTCGATTTCCAATCTGATGGTAGATTGGGTCTGATTGTGATTGTTTCGATTTCCATATGATGGTAGATTGGGTCTGATTGTGATTGTTTCGATTTCCAATATGATGGTAGATTGGGTCTGATTGTGATTGTTTCGATTTCCAATCTGATGGTAGATTGGGTCTGATTGTGATTGTTTCGATTTCCAATATGATGGTAGATTGGGTCTGATTGTGATTGTTTCGATTTCCAATCTATTGGTAGATTGGGTCTGATTGTGATTGTTTCGATTTCCAATCTGATGGTACAGTGTGTGCGTGGTGGAGGACAGCTGATTCCAGAAGATGGGAGTTCGTCTTTGTTGGAGGACAGCTGATTCCAGAAGATGGGAGTTCGTCTTTGTTGGAGGACAGCTGATTCCAGAAGATGGGAGTTCGTCTTTGTTGGCGGACTTCGGAGACATCATTCATTCAAGAATAAAGCTAAGCTACGGAGACATCATTCATTCAAGAATAAAGCTAAGCTATTTTCCAGATTCAGAGTTAGTCTTCGAACAGCGATTTCAGTGCCAGCAGAGTCAGTCTGAGTGACAGCAGAGTCAGTCTGAGGCTGGTGGTGATCAGTTCCAGCCGCCGTAAAGAAAGAACAGTCTTGTGCCGTTTGCATGCAGGCCCCTCCTTATACACTCATTCTTACCTTTTAAAAAGGTGAAGAAGCTCCATGGTGCATTCCATGTCATGTACCACTCACATAAACATTTTACAGCAGACTTCATTGAAACCTTGTTCAGAGATGTCCCACCTGATGTGATCTTCGAATTTCTGAGAGAGATCAACATTTTTCATCTTATCTAAGTTTTTACGGACGAAAGATTTTTAACGAAGGTTCCAGTGTGTTTTGAGGTGTATTTTAAAGGGTTGTGTGGAATTTTTTTTATGACTTGTGAGTTGATTTGGACGCGGTGGCGGTGACAGCCCTGATATGTCTCTTTGCGGTCGGCTGGGCCGTACCAAACATTACTTACTTCCAGTAATTCGGAGTTTGTCTTTTAAAATTAAAATCGATTTCATGACAGTTTGATTGAAAGTAAAGGAGTACAGACATTCCAAGGTTGGTTGTGACAGAGATATATAGTTTGTTGTTGTTGTTGTTTTCGAGAAAGCCGATTATTGAGATCGCGAGTTTGCCTTTTCTCGCCGATTTCAGATATGCAGAGATTGTCCGCAATCGAAGTCAGTTGATTCCAGAGATTTTGGAGTTTGTTAACGATTCATTTCGGTGATCAAAGATTCGAAGTTTGCCAATGACAATTCTTTCGAAGATCAGAGAGAGAGATTCGGACTTTGTCAGCAGCAGTTCATTTCTGAGGTCAGAGATTCGGAATTTGTTGACAGCATTTTTTAAGAGATCAGAAATTCGGAGTTTGTAGGTAACCATTCATATTCAAAGATCAGAAACACGTTTTTGTCAACATTATTTCATTTTAAAGATGAGAAATTTGGAGTCTGTCAACAACAATTCATTTAAAGCTCAGACAATCTGAGTCTGTCCTTAGTATCCATTTTCAGAGATACGGCGTTCATGTATGATTGATAATCATGGATTCTAGGGCTCCGGACTTTTGGTCGTGATCAACCGATACGATTGAGAGTAACAGTCCCTGGCTAGATCCGTAGAGCAAGATACTTTCATTTCAAAGTCCCTCTGACTGCCTTCAAGGAGGCGGTGCTGGCTCGGAAGAAACGATTCCACAGAAACCTTTTTTTTTTATACAACACTAACAACAACAACAACAACGACGACGACGACGACGACAACGACAACAACAACAACGACAACGACAACAACAACGACAACAACAACAACAACGACAACAACAACAACAACAGCAGCGACAACAACAACAACCACCACCACCTCAACTGGCTCAGAGCGGTCGTCGAATGAAAAGTGTTCGTTGTGGTCAACCAGATCACACGTATTCTTTGTTTGTTTGTTTGTTTTGTAGTTTTGTTTTATTGTATTTATTTTTTTTTGTTTTGCCTCAACTGAACTGCCTGGTGGAAGATTCCTAGACACAGGGAAGTTTGACAGTTGTTGGGAGAAGGGACGACAAGGAAAGAGGCAGCGCGGAGGGGAGGGGACGGAGGAACAGGAGGGGGTAAGGTGAGATGGGGATTGGAGGGTGGGGAGGGGGGGTGGAGGAGGAGAAAGTGGAAGAAGAGAGGCGATTTGTGATGTTTTGATTCTTGGTGAATGTTTTTGTTCGGGTTTTTCAGAACGTGTCATCGTTGATCTCTCTCTCTCTCTCTCTCTCTCTCTCTCTCTCTCTCTCTCTCTCTCTCTCTCTCTCTCTCTCTCTCTATTTCTTTTTGTTCTCTCTCTCTCTCTCTCTCTGTCTGTCTCTGTCTCTTTCTTTCTCTCTCTCTGTCTGTCTGTCTTCTTCTTCTTCTTCTGCGTTCGATTGAAGCTGGATGCGTCAGACTTGTAACCCGGCCGCCATGATGAAGCCCGCGGTCTTCTCCAGGTCAGAACGGGCTCCCCAAAGCTGCGCCTGTAACTCCGCTCCCCCCGGCCAGGTTTTGTGTCGTAGAGCTGCGTGAGTAGGACAGCGCAGGAGGACATGTTCAGGGGTCTGGGGTCCAGTGCCGCATGGACACTGGTCAGTGTAGGTGATCTTCAGGCGGTTAAGGTGGCTCAGCAGTCTGCAGTGGCCGGTCCTCAGTCTGAAGAGGATTGTCTGCTGGTGCCTTTGGAGCTGGTGGATCGGGTCAGCACCACTCTCTGCACCCAGCCTTCTCTTCCACTGGGACTGAAACTGGTTGTGGATGATGGTCTTGGCCTCCCTGTAGGTCACGGGGTGGCTGAACTGCTCCATTTTGCTGCCTGCTTTGGAGAGAGCATCAGCTTTTTCGTTGCCCATGATCCCACAATGAGACGGAATCCACTGAAGCGTAATGACAGACTGTTTTGAGAGTTCATGGAGGGCAGCCTTGATGTCTTGCGTATGTTGTTCATTTCTTGTGTTCTGAAGTCCCTGCAGCAAAGATCGGCACTCTGTGAAGAAGACAACCTTCTGTGATGGGCTGGCCGGTTCCAGAAAGATCCTCGCTGCGTGGAGCAGTGCTATTGTCTCCGCTCTGTAGTTGGAGGAGATCTTTCCAGTAGGGAAGGCCTTGTGTGTCAATCTTCCATTGGTGTGTCTGATGAAGAACCCTGCTCCTCCATTCTTGACTGCTCCTTCTGAGGATCCATCTGTGAAGACGTGGGTCCACTCACTGGGGTTGTATTGGTTGGCGATCATCTCCTGTGCTAGAGCTTTCATTACCTGAGGGGCTTGACGGTCCATTCTTTTAATGCCAGGAACTTCGGTGATGATTGCGACATCTTCCAGGTGATTGTCTGGTTCCTCAAAATTTGGAAGCATCTCCATTTCGGCTGGTGAAACAGGCAGCAGGTCTTCATTGCTGCGATGCAGGCTCTTAGACAGGTGGTTGAAACTTGTTCTCTTTAGCCTGTTTATGGTGGGGTTCTGCATCTCGGTGTGCATGGGGTGGGTAGGCATACGCAGTAACTTTTCAC
>CM065733.1:68324680-68327180 GCA_033310375.1 Conus canariensis
ACTTCAACCTTCGCAGTTTATATTCCACTGACTTCAATCTGCGCTGTTTACATCCCATTAACTTCAACCTTCGCTGTTTATATCCCATTAACTTCAATCTTCGCTGTTTATATCCCATTAACTTCAACCTTCGCTGTTTATATTCCAATGACTTCAACCTTCGCTGTTCATATCCCATTAACTTCAGCCTTCGCTGTTTATATCCATTGACTTCAATCGTCGCTGTTTATATCCCATTGACTTCAACCTTCGCTGTTTATATCCCATTGACTTCAATCTTCGCTGTTTATATCCCATTAACTTCAATCTTCGCTGTTTATATCCCATTGACTTCAATCTGCGCTGTTTATATCCATTGACTTCAACCTTCGCTGTTCATATTCCATTAACTTCAATCTTCGCTGTTTATATCCCATTGACTTCAATCTTCGCTGTTTATATCCATTAACTTCAGTCTGCGCTGTTTATATCCATTGACTTCAATCTGCGCTGTTTATATCCATTGACTTCAATCTGCGCTGTTTATATCCCATTAACTTCAATCTTCGCTGTTTATATCCATTGACTTCGATCTTCGCTGTTTATATCCATTAACTTCAGTCTGCGCTGTTTATATCCATTAACTTCAATCTTCGCTGTTTATATCCATTGACTTCAGTCTTCGCTGTTTATATCTCATTAACTTCAGTCTTCGCTGTTTATATCCATTGACTTCAATCTTCGCTGTTTATATCCATTGACTTCAATCTGCGCTGTTTATATCCATTGACTTCAATCTGCGCTGTTTATATCCATAGACTTTAATCTGCGCTGTTTATATCCACTGACTTCAATCTGCGCTGTTTATATCCATTGACTTCAATCTTCGCTGTTTATATCCATTGACTTCAATCTGCGCTGTTTATATCCACTGTCTTCAATCTTCGCTGTTTATATCCATTGACTTCAATCTGCGCTGTTTATATCCATTGACTTCAATCTTCGCTGTTTATATCCACTGTCTTCAATCTGCGCTGTTTATATCCATTGACTTCAATCTGCGCTGTTTATATCCATTGACTTCAGACTGCGATGTTTATATCCATTGACGTCAGTTTACATCCAGTTCGTGTCACTGTTTGTTGTTTCATACCATTGATTTGAAACTGTGCTATTAGTGTTAGGCTGACTTGAACCTGCAGTTGAAACTGGGCTGTTAGTGTTAGGCTGACTTGAACCTGCAGTTGAAACTGGGCTGTTAGTGGTAGGCTGACCTGAACCTGCAGTTGAAACTGGGCTGTTAGTGTTAGGCTGACTTGAACCTGCAGTTGAAACTGGGCTGTTAGTGTTAGGCTGACTTGAACCTGCAGTTGAAACTGTGCTGTTAGTGGTAGGCTGACTTGAACCTGCAGTTGAAACTGGGCTGTTAGTGTTAGGCTGACTTGAACCTGCAGTTGAAACTGGGCTGTTAGTGTTAGGCTGGCTTGAACCTGCAGTTGAAACTGGGCTGTTAGTGTTTGGCTGACTTGAACCTGCAGTTGAAACTGTGCTGTTAGTGTTTGGCTGGCTTGAACCTGCAGTTGAAACGGGCTGTTAGTGTTAGGCTGGCTTGAACCTGCAGTTGAAACTGGGCTGTTAGTGTTAGGCTGGCTTGAACCTGCTGTTGAAACTGGGCTGTTAGTGTTAGGCTGACTTGAACCTGCTGTTGAAACTGGGCTGTTAGTGTTAGGCTGACTTGAACCTGCAGTTGAAACTGGGCTGTTAGTGGTAGGCTGACCTGAACCTGCAGTTGAAACTGGGCTGTTAGTGTTAGGCTGGCTTGAACCTGCAGTTGAAACTGGGCTGTTAGTGTTAGGCTGGCTTGAACCTGCAGTTGAAACTGGGCTGTTAGTGTTAGGCTGGCTTGAACCTGCAGTTGAAACTGGGCTGTTAGTGTTAGGCTGACTTGAACCTGCTGTTGAAACTGGGCTGTTAGTGTTAGGCTGACTTGAACCTGCAGTTGAAACTGGGCTGTTAGTGTTAGGCTGACTTGAACCTGCAGTTGAAACTGGGCTGTTAGTGTTAGGCTGACTTGAACCTGCAGTTGAAACTGGGCTGTTTGTGTTAGGCTGACTTGAACCTGCAGTTGAAACTGTGCTGTTAGTGTTAGGCTGGCTTGAACCTGCAGTTGAAACTGGGCTGTTAGTGTTAGGCTGACTTGAACCTGCAGTTGCGCTGTAACTCTGTACCCCTGGCTTTAACCTGCAGTTGCGCTATAACTCTGCACCCCTGGCTTTAAAGTGTGCAGTCTATACCCATCTGTCATCATACTATGCTACTTAGGCTCCGTGTCCATAGTGAACTGGATGAATGTTGCCGGAGGTTCTGCGTGTGATGACCAGATTCTACACGGTACTTCTAAAGTCAAACATCGGTCATTCTTCCGATGATCGCGATCTTTGCATCGAGAACAGAAAATCACCTGCGTTGTCGCTCATAATAACTGTTTGACTGAAACCGCCGATTTTTTTATTTTTTGTTT
>CM065733.1:68334680-68354680 GCA_033310375.1 Conus canariensis
ATACGTGTTTTACTCTATCATGAACAACATAATGTCACTTACCTTCCCAAAGTGATTGTTGCCGTCTTTTAGTATTACACCTTCAATATACGCTACTGTTATTACTGATACGCTATGTCAGTGCATGCAAATGCCAATATGTAAAAGTTCTATACTTTTTCAAAGCATTGTAACTACATAATAATAAATAAGTGTCTTGTTTACTGTTGATTCTTCGATGTATTGTCGCAGTCTAATCAAAAGCAGATGCAGTATCTAGCATACAGTGCTTTGCAAAAAGAAACAAAAAATGTAATAATGACATTCTCTCTCTCTCTCTCTCTCTCTCTCTCCTCTCTCTCTCTCACTCACTCACTCACTCTCCCCCCCCCCCACCCCCACCCCCTTACTGCTGCTTTTTATTTCACTTAATGATTCTAGTTTTAGGCAATATCTCAATAGTTAAAAAAAAAAGAAGAAGGAAAGGGTTATGAGAGCATCCATCTCTCCCTCTCTCTCTCTCTCTCTCTCTCTCTCTCTCTCTCTCTCTCTCTCTCTCTCTCACACACACACACACACACACACACACACACACACACACACACATTGACCCAAACACTCATGCACACACACGCACATAAACACGCGCACACGCGCGCGTGCACGCACGCACGCACGCACGCACGCACGCACGCACGCACGCACACACACACACACACACACACGCACGCACGCACGCACATACACACACATGATGATAGATAAGTGTTATGATTATTGATTTTATTAATATATTGTCGCTATTGACAACTGTTTCTTGAATTATTTATTCTCTTCATGCATTGTAACCACATCATGAAAATGTGTATATGTTGATGTTATTGATGTAGTGTTGTGTAATTATGACCCTTACCAGTATAATCTGTTGATATTCTAAATATGCGTATGTAACATCTCTCTCTCTCTCTCTCTCCTCTCTCTCTCTCTCTCTCTCTCTCTCTCTCTCTCTCTCTCTCTCTCTCCTTTGATAAATAACAGGAGGGTCACTTTCTATGTGCCTCTGTGTGTGTGCATGTGTGTGCACGTGCGTACGTGCTTGCGTGCGTGCGTGCGTGCGTGCGTGTGTGTGTGTGTGTGTGTGTGTGTGTGTGTGTGTGTGTGTGTGTGATCATTTTTCCTTATTCTTTTTCTTCGTAATCTCTCTCTCTCTCTCTCTCTCTCTCTCTCTCTCTCTCTCTCTCTCTCTCTCTCTCTCTCTCTCTCCCCCCCTCCCCCACCACTTTGATAACTGATAGGAGGGTCACTTTCTATGTGCCTCTATGTGTGTGTGTGTGTGTGTGTGTGTGTGTGTGTGTGTGTGTGTGTGTGTGTGCGTGCGCGTGCATGCGTGCGTGTGTGTGTGTGTGTGTGTGTGTGTGTGTGTGTGTGTGTGTGTGTGTGTGGTCGGTTTAATGTCCTTCCACTATAGTGATTCAGACAGTTTATGTGTGGGTGAATGAAGTATGCAAGTGATGAAGTGTATTATTCCATTAACGATAGAATATGACATCCCCTCCTCTCCCCCCCCCCCCCACCCTATCCCCCATCCCTCTTCCACCTTGACAATTTTAAGTGAGAAGTGATAAGATCTACAGATAAGGGCCAATTGAACTATTTAACAAACACTTACAAACCGAGTCAAGAACAGAGTAATTGTTTAAAAGATATGGTAAAGGCAATGAAGTCGATCCATCAGTGTAACCATCAATACCCGAATGTCTTAGGAGCTCTCTTGCTCTTGGGCATTGAATCAGCAAATGACTGACATTTAAGGATTTCCCACGCATACATTTAACATTATGACAATGTTTTGTTTTCAATGCGTTCAAACGGAATCTATGGATTAAACTTTCAATCTCCCTAGACGAGGAGGAGACTTGTTTGAACGTTTTCCCATTGTACCCATCACTAAATTTTATACAGTTGTGATAATATTGAATGTCTGTTCATCAATGAAGTTTTAACTTTTTCTCTTAACGTTGAATTTATAGTTGAAAAACATTCATTCAAATCTAAGGGAACGTTGAGTGGTATTGCATAATTGACATTTTGAGCTGCTTTTCGTGCAAGTTGATCTACACGCTCGTTGGGTACTATACCACAATGAGAGGGGATCCAACAAAAAGTGACAGTAATGCCTTGCATGGATAAAAGGTGAATAATGTGATGAATTTCAAATATCATATCAAGTCGGATTGAAGGACATGCAGACTTAATCGAGTAGATTGCTGCTTTAGAATCAACACCTATTAAGATTTGTGAACTTTTTATTGGAAAATGCAGACATGTGTGTGTGTGTGTGTGTGTGTGTGTGTGTGTGTGTGTGTGTGTGTGTGTGTGTGTGTGTGTGTGTGTGATCTCTCTTTTTTTATTCTGTTTTTTAGTCGTCAATTCATTTATTCTGGATTGTTTTTTTCCAAGTCCCCTTTTCTCTAAGCTCATGCATTCGTCAATATTGAAGGAGAACAAGCTCATCCATGTTCTTTTGTTGTTGTTTTTTAACAAGAAGTTTGTTTTGGTTGTATGGTTTAGTAGCTAGTCATGCTTAGTTAGTTGATAGTCACTCTTAGTCCCTCGTCGAGGCAAGGACCGGATGAAGAAAAAGCAGATATTTGCTGTCTATTACCCTTGGAAATAAAGATTATCGTCATCATCATCATCATCATCATCATCATCATCATCTCTCTCTCTCTCTCCCTCTCTCTTTCTGTCCTCTCTCTCTCTCTCTCTGTCTCTGTCCCCCCCCCCCCCCCCCCCCCCCCCCCCCCGCCTGAAAGAGACATGCTGTTAAAAGCAAAACAATTCAAGATTTCAAAAAACGACGAAATAAAGTTACGGCAATTGTTATGTTCAGCGAAAAAGAAATACTTCCGAGATTTTGTATTGGAAGGGTGTAATAATTCTAAATCGATCTGGAAAGTTATTAACATTCTCACAAAAAATAAAGTCGATGAATTATCTGCCTGTATTAAAAGGATTTCAACTGATTTAAACCACCATTTTTCTAATATATATTCCTCAGTCATAGCAAATGGTAAGTCCTCCTTTAAGGACCCTGAGTTACTTACAGAATTTTGTTATTCTAAAAATATCACCTCGGAGGCTGTCATTCCTCCTATTATGGTGTTTGACGTTTACGTTCATCTTACACATCTCAAACAGACAGGTACACGTGGTCTTGATAATTTAGATGGTAAGATTCTTAAATCATGTGCTCCTATTATCACAGACTCTTTAACTTATTTGTACAATGTCTGCATTGACAAAAGTTATTTTCCGTATATTCTTAAGCAAGCCAAAATTATTACCATCTATAAATCTGGAGATAAAACTAACCCATCAAATTATAGATCTATTTCAATATTATCATTTTTGTCAAAACCTTTGAAAAAAACGTCAAAAAAAGTATTATGCCTCATGTTTCAGAGAACAATTTGCTTTATCCCAATCAATCTGGATTTAGAGAAAACCATTCATGCCACACTGCTTTGACTAACATCGTCGAAGATTGGCTCGTTGATATAAATGATAATACATTCACGGGAGTATTGTTCGTCGACTTTGTAAAAGCTTTCGACGTCATTGACCACAATTTCCTGCTACGTAAGCTGGCCTTATACAGACTTTCCGACCAAGTTCTTTCTCTTGTTAGATCTTTTCTTTCTAACCGTCATCACAAGGTTTTCGTGGGTAACCAACAATCCAAATTCCAGACACAATATTTGGAGTTCCCCAAGGATCCGTTGCTGGTCCTCTTCTTTTTTCTCTCTATATTAATGATCTTTCTTTATACATTTCAGAAGACGTGTGTGAACTATTTGCAGATGATAGTCTATTCATTTGAGCCACACTAATTTGAAGCAATTATCCACGACTTTGCAGAACAATGTTAATCACTTAATTAATTGGACTGAGCTGAATGACATGTCATTGAACGACCAAAAAACTAAATACGTGATAATAACTTCGCGACGAAAACGGCAAAAGATCACCTTCAGTCTGCCTTCTATACACATAGGTAATACAGTCATTCGTGAAGTTGATACTCACAAAGTTCTAGGTGTTACTATCAACAATAATCTTTCCTGGTCACCGCATATCGATAGCTTATGCAAATGTATTTCCCAAAAGTTATTTCAACTTTCAAGAATTAAGAATTTCCTCGATGTTACTGCTCGAAAGAAATTTCTTCATGCATTTATTTCATCATCTATCGATTATGCGTCAACCCTGTATGGTCTATGCAGTGTAAACACATTAAAATATCTGAAGAGGATCTATAAACACTCTCAGAAGTTAGTGCTTTGAAAATCTACTAGTTTGACGACTGAAGACTACTTAACGCTGGATATCCTTCCATTACCATATAAACTACAGTATAACAAAGCAGTTGTGATGTATCGAATAATGAATGGATTTGCTTCTCCTGCACTAACCACACGATTTCCGCGAAATCAGTCAAGATACACGAATAATATTGTAATCAGAAAACCCAGAACTGATCTTTTTAAGACAAACCTTGCCTACCCAGGAGGGGCCCTTTGGAACTCTTTACCAAATTCCATGAAAGACGAAAATAGTATTAGCTCGTTTAAATCAGCTTACAAAGCATTTCTCTTTCAGGCACTAAAAACTTAAAAGTACACTACATGTTTTAGACATCATGATGTCCTTCTCCATGCCATATGATACGAAAGAAAGAATACTGTATAAACGATACTGTGCAGTTTGTTGATGTTGCTGCTGATGTTGTTGCTGTTGTTCATCAGATCATTTTCTTCATGTGTGTGTGTGCGTGCGTGCGTGCGTGCGTGTGTATGTGTGTGTGTGGTGTGTGTGTGTGTGTGTGTGTGTGTGTGTGTGTGTGTGTGTGTACACGCGCGCGCGCATGTGGATGCATGCATGATTTTGTCGTTTGCTTTTATAGTATTAGTCTGTCACTTCTTACAGTTTGCAAGTTGACTAGTGTATTCACTTTTTCTTCTTTTTGCTGGTATATTGACTGGTGTGTTTTCCATGTGCCTTTTTTTTTCTTTTTCTTCTTCTTTTTTTTTCCTCTCTTTTTTTTCCCAGGGCTGGGTGGAAAAAGCATGCGCAATTTGCTTATCTCATTACCCTGGTTAAATAAAATTTCGTTCGTTCGTTCGTTTTTTCTCTCTCTCCGTTTTAGATACAGAAACAGTGGCTGGACAAGCACACGTGTCAGCGGGTGAATTATGCATAGCTTCCATGAGGGCATGCTGGCGTGGTTTATTTTTTCACTTTTTTTTTCCTGGTCTATTCCTCTGGAGCAAAGCTCCCAATCATTGACCCTTACCCTTTGACCTCTGTGATGACCTCAGGTCTTGGGCCGACACATGCGGGACTTCCTGAACGGGCTGGATAACCTGCACGAGTACATGCGCTTCAGCTACAAGCACATGCAGGCTCCATCCTTCTTCGTGGAGAACGAGACCAGGAACGGCCTGACGCTGCACTACAGGACGCGGCGAAGGGGATACGAACACTACGTCATGGTCAGTGGGGAGAGAGGTGGGGTAAAAGAGGGGGGGGGGGGGGGGGGCAGAGAGAGAGAGGGAGGAAGGGTGGGGGCTGAGTGAAGGAGGGGATACTAAGAGAAGAGGTAGGGAGGGAGAAGGGAAGCAGAGAAAGAGAGAGAGATGGGGGAAGGTGGTACGAGGGGGGAGGGGAGAGCAAAAGGGGTAGGGAGAGAGGAGGGGGTGGAGAAAGAAGGAGAGGCAGACAGACATACAGAAAGAGAGAGAGGGAAGGGGGAAGAATGAAAGACAGTGGGGGATGGAGAGGGTGAAGAAGACGGAGAAGTGAAAAGAGGGGGGGGGGGGGTAGACAGGAAAGAGTAAGACAAAGAGAGGGGGTAGAGAGAAAGGGAGCGGAGAAAGTGAGAGAGGAGAGGGAAGTGAAAGACAGACAGAGGGTGGAAAGAATGAAGAGGACAAAGGAAAGGAAGAAGGGGGAGGGGGAGAGAACATGAAGAGGAGAGAGAAAGTAAGAGAGAGGAAGGGCAGAGAGAAAGGGGGCAGAGATACAGAGAGAGGAAGGGCAGAGAGAAAGGGGGCAGAGATACAGAGAGAGGAAGGGCAGAGAGAAAGGGGGCAGAGATACAGAGAGAGAGGAAGGGCAGAGAGAAAGGGGGCAGAGATACAGAGAGAGGAAGGGCAGAGAGAAAGGGGGCAGAGATACAGAGAGAGGAAGGGCAAGAGAGAAAGGGGGCAGGCAGAGTACAGAGAGAGAGGAAGGGCAGAGAGAAAGGGGGCAGAGATACAGAGAGAGGAAGGGCAGAGAGAAAGGGGGCAGAGATACAGAGAGAGGAAGGGCAGAGAGAAAGGGGGCAGAGATACAGAGAGAGGAAGGGCAGAGAGAAGGGGGCAGAGATACAGAGAGAGGAAGGGCAGAGAGAAGGGGGCAGAGATACAGAGAGAGAGGAAGGGCAGAGAGAAAGGGGGCAGAGATACAGAGAGAGAGGAAGGGCAGAGAGAAGGGGGCAGAGATACAGAGAGAGGAAGGGCAGAGAGAAAGGGGGCAGAGATACAGAGAAAAGGGGGAACACACAGAAAGGGGGGGGGAGAGAGAGAGAGAGAGAGAGAGAGAGAGAGAGAGTCGGTGTAGCCAGCGGCGTGTTGTCTGTGTGCGTTTCGAAAAGCAAGGAATGATGAGTAAGATACTGACGGTTACGACAATTCCACGTCCTCGTTGCATGCATAACCCGCACACTAACTCGGTGCAAACTCCCGGCGGATGACGCTGACCGTGACGCCGTGTCCGCACAGGGTCAAATCCGGCAGGTGGGCCGCGACTTCTACGCCCAGGACGTGGACATCAAGATAGTGGGCAAGAGGGAGAACCCGACCAACCACACGCTGTGCATCACCTACGACCTCTACTTCGATAACAGCGCCTTCCGCGAGCAGTACGTGGTGGTGGAGGACAGCCCGTGGTGGACAGCACCCCCCTCAGGTGAGTTGTGCCTGACCCCTGACCCCTGACTCCTCAGCGGTGGGAAGGGAGGCATTCTGTTCTGTGTCCCCGTCAGACATACAGGTGATTGTAAATGCCTGATCAAGATGAGGATTTTTAGTTTAGAATATTTTCATTGAAAAAGAAGAGAAGGGTGGGGTGGAGGGTGGGCTGGAAAGGAGGTAGGGGATGGGGATTCGGTGAGCGAACGCCGTGCCGTGCAGACGCGTTGTTCGTGCGCTCTCAACCTGTCCGAATTTTGAGTCGCGTTCACTGACTTGGCGTTTTTGTTCCTCCGCACAAGCAGTGACAATGGCTGTTCAACCCGTATTTTTGAAAAACCGAAGTATTCCGGACTCGATGTCGACCCGTATCTCCGGCTTGGAGCTGTGTGTGTCCGCAGAACGAACGGCAGGACAAGGCAGTATAGTCGGTGCTCAGGATATCAGGGGGCTATGGAGAATCTACCCTGCCACTCGAGAAGCCAGAAATGTTCTTCTGGTTAGAGGCATTACTGTTCGCGGTTCTGTCTTGCAAGTTCTGGACATGAATCCATTCATTCTACATGAGTCAACAGGCGAAGAAAAACCGGCAACCAAAGTGTGGATAGCGGACTTGCCCTTGTCACTGGCAAACAGCGAAATTGAGGCGAGTCTACAGAAAATCGGATGTGAATTGCGCTCGACAATTAGACAAGAGCGATACAGAGACAGTGACAACAAGTTGACAAGATTTGAAACCGGCAGACGATTCGTCTTTGTAACTGTGCCATCCACGCCACTCGATTCCTCGCTGAAGGTTGGTCCTTTCACAGCAAAAGTCTACCATAAGGAACAGAAGTCGGCGCAAAAGACAGTGACGTGTTCCAAGTGCCTACAAACCAGGCATCATGCTTCGATATGTGTCAACGAAGTGGTATGTCGCGCATGTAAAATGCCAGGACACAAACAAGGAAGTGAACAGCGTGCAGTGATTGACAGCATAAGCACACTCACAAAACTGCCCACAGACAAACCAAACAGTTTACAGAAAAACAACGTGAAAGAAGATGCAAACCAGAGTCACAGACAAACCAAACAGTTGACAGAAAAACAATGTGAAAGAAGATGCAAACCAGAGTCACAGACAAACCAAACAGTTTACAGAAAAACAATGTGAAAGAAGATGCAAACCAGAGTCACAGACAAACCAAACAGTTGACAGAAAAACAATGTGAAAGAAGATGCAAACCAGAGTCACAGACAAACAGAAAAGGAGAGGGGACAGGGAAATAACCAGGATTTCCAGCTACCTCCAGCTGTATGTGCAAGTCACAAGGGAAAGACAGGGAGGGGGGCGATGGAAACAAAAAGAAAATCAATGATAAAGATGTGCGACCCTGTAAAGCACTTCAGTCTAAGCAGAGTGGGAAGCAAGGAGAAAAGGAAGGCGACAGAAAACAGAATAGAGGTCGGCCCCAATCTCGACAGACCATTCTTGATCCCAAATCTGTCCCGCAGGGATCAGTCCAGGCATCGCTCCGAGACTCCAAAAATGGCGCTATCCAACGGTTCTCCAGTCGGAAGCTGTTCAGGGAGGGAGAAATACGCCAGGAGAGAGGACCGCGAGGAGTCTTCGGGCAATGAGCTGGACGAGGAAAATGGACCAGCGTCTGTATGGGGCTAGTCGGCGTTTCTCCTCCACGTCGTCTTCTTGTTGATGGTCTGGCTATGGCTCTGGCCCCGAGGTATTTTTATCTCTTCTGGTAAGTTAACAGATCCTCTGTTACTTAAGGGGTTCCAAAGGATATCCTCCGTTATACGGGCGTTCCAGAGATAAACCTACCTTTTTTGGTTATGGATAAAATTGCGAGTCTGTTCTTTGAACTGTCAGGGTTTAAAAAATAGATGGAAGAGGGCATCTATATTCAGAAATTTAAAAAGACAAAAGTTAGATATAATTTCCATACAAGAAGCGCATATCACAGCAAGTGATATAAACACATGGGAAAAGCAGTGGGGTGGAAGCGTATACGCACAGCCAGGGACCAGTCACAGCAAAGGAGAAGTAATTCTAATCTCAAAAAGTTTCGCAGGAAAGGTTACGCTAGTCAAGTCTCAAGAACGCATGATCGTCCTGAATATTGAGTATTGTTCCTTTGAGATTACAGTTGCAAATGTTTATGCTCCTAACGATCATAGGGAAAAAATACTTTTTTTTCGAAGTCTGCGGGACGAAGTGGATGAGTGGGGAGGAGAGAGAGTAGTGATCTGTGGAGATTTCAATTGCGTTTTAGATAATGATTTAGACATTGTTTCAGGTAAACCACACAACAAAATAGAGGTAAATGAATTTAAGTCAGTATTGACGCAGTCAAGCTTAATCGACTCCTGGAGATTTTTTCACCCTGAAGAAAAAGAATATACCTGGAATAGATTTAACCCTTTTATAGCAAGACGGCTAGACTATTGCTTGGTGACAGAAGATTTATGCTCCTCCTTGGTTGTCAGTGAACACGGTACCATTCCGCATTCAGATCACAGAGCAGTTGTGCTGGAGTTTAACGAAGGAGACTTTATCAGAGGTCCAGGGTACTGGCGATTTAACAATAGCTATTTACAGAATACAGAATTCGTTGAGAACATGAATCTATTGCTTGTAGAAATGGAGAATGAAGGAGACGATATGTCTTACATGGAAAAATGGGAATGGATAAAAATGAAAATAAGGAATTATTGTATCGAGTTCGGAAAACGTCTTGCTTGTAATACACGAAACAAAAAAATCGATTTACAAAAAAGAATACAAGATCTCGAATCAAACATCCTACGTAACCTTCAAAACAAAGAACTACAGATTGATTTGTTAAAAACAAAACATGAATATGAACTATTTGACTTGGAGAAGACAAAAGGAGCCCAAGTGAGATCAAGGTTGAGATGGATAGAGGAGGGGGAAAAGAACAGCAAATACTTTCTAGCTTAGAAAAATCCAGAAGCAGACAAAAGATCATGACACGTTTGTGTAAAGACACTGGGGAGGTAGTGCATCATCAGAAAGACATTCTGAGTGAACAAGCGTTATTTTACGAAAATCTGTATAATCAAACTACGCAAGATAATGAAATCGCTGAGGCATGCGAAGTCTTTATTGAAAACGAAAACCTCCCGATGCTAAACAATGACGAATCCGAGTCATGCGAAGGGCTCATCACAGAAGCTGAAGCCACAGAGGCTCTGAGAGAGATGAAGAACGGCTCAGCTCCTGGAAGCGATGGGATCAGTATTGAACTTCTAAAGTTCTTTTGGACCAGAATAAAACGTGTTATTATTAAATCCTTCAACGAATCGTTCACCAATGGGAGTTTATCATACACCCAAAACCTTGGAATCATTACACTGATACATAAAGGTAAGGATTTAGACAGGGAGCACCTCAGTAATTGGCGCCCAATAACTCTTACAAACTCAGATTACAAGTTATTAGCCAAAGTTTTAGCACTTAGAATGGGAACAGTTTTACACAAGCTGATTAGTGAAGACCAGGTAGGATACATGAAAGGCAGAAATATTGCCACAGTGTTGAGAACTATAGACGACGTTATAAATTACTTAAATGTAACAGGCAGAGCTGGATACATACTTGCGCTAGACTATGCCAAAGCGTTTGACTCGATATCTAGGACATACTTGTTGCACACGTTCAATGTTTTTGGTTTTGGACCAGATTTCATACGTTGGGTGTCCGTTTTAATGAAAAATAACGTAAGTTGTATTAATCATGGAGGGTGGTTGTCTGAGTATTTTAAAGTCAACTGTGGCATTCGACAGGGGTGCCCATTTTCGCCCCTGGCCTTTATTTTAGCGGTAGAAATACTGGCCTGTAAAGTTAGAAATAGCTCAGTCACCGGAATAAAATTGCCAAGTACACGAAACGTGAACCCAAAAAGCATTCGTATAAAACAGATGGCAGATGACACTACCTTTTTTCTTAAAGGTCAAACGGACTTAAAAATTGTAACGGATATAATAATGCAATTTGGAAGATTTAGTGGGTTACTGTTGAACAATAAAAAAAACTAAAATACTACGAATTGGTGTTGCTCAACCCTTGCAGGACTGCCCGTTTGAGCTTGTAGATACGATTAAGATTTTAGGCATTGTTTTTAGCCGAAATAACCTGGCTCAGGACAACGAGGAAAATTGGCAAACACGAATGAACAGTCTACATAAATCGATAAGGGAGTGGAGCAAAAGGGATCTCAGCATTCAGGGGAAAATTGTGATAATAAAAACATTTCTCATAAGTCAGTTCGTGTACATCATGCAGTCAATAGGTCTTCCAGTTCATGTTTTAACAAAGATTAACACCGTGCTATATAAATTTATCTGGCAACGGAAAACGTCTAACAAAAGAGCGTTCGAAAAGGTTAAACGAAAAACTATGGAGTCAGACTACATAGAGGGTGGAGTTCAAATGGTCAATATGCTAGAACTTCAACAGATATTTAACTTGCAATGGATCGGAAGATTGTTCAAAGAGGAACAAAACTGGACATGTTTGCCTAAATGGCACTTCAGCAGAGTATCAGACTTCCAAAATCTCTTTAAAATTAACTGCTTAGAAAGACTTTATTGGAAAGGAATATATAAAGAACAAGTTTTGGTTGGAAGCTTTCTTGACATACCTAAATAAAAAATCAAGGATTCCGCTCAATGAAGTTTCACAGGAAAACGTGTTGGATCAAGGTCTTTTTAATAATCATCTTATTCAGTTTAAAAACAAAATGTTATTTTTCCCACAGTGGCAAAAGGCAGGCTTTAGAACACTAAGTGACATCGTTAGCTTGAATGAAAACAGACTTCTTGCTGTAGAAGAAGTACAAGAAAGGATTAACCAAAATCCAGCTGTTACACTCTTTCAGTATAATGCGCTAGTTAATGCTTGTCCAAATGGGTCGATTGGATAGAGAGAGGCGAAGCAAATAGAGGTCTAGTAAACGAATCAGACGCGGGTCACTTCCATAAAAAACCTAATTATATAAGAAGATACTTAGAGTCAAAAAGTAACAAATCGCCAGTAACAACACATGCTGTCAACTTTTGGCAAAGAAAAGTAAATATTACAATTAACAAACACATGTGGTTAATGCCCAGGAAAGTCACAAAAGAGGTGCGACTACGAGAGTTGCAATGGAAAATTTTGCATAATCTTTACCCAACTAATATTCTGCTGCAAAAAATGGGAAAGTGTAACTCACCAAATTGTTATCACTGTCCGGATACCCTTGATGTGTTGGAACATTTTTTCTATGATTGCCCCCTCGTAAATACATTTTGGAAGTATGTGGAATTGAGAGTCAGTGATTTTATACACAAATCTGTCACGTTATCTAGGGATATTGTTCTTCTTGGTTGTTATGATGTTCAGACCGCAAAGGAAGAGTGCGACCTTATAAACTGGGTATTGTTAGTGGGGAAAATGTGTATCAGTAAACTGAAAAAAAACGAAATCAATTACCCCTTGGAAATCATATTTGAACAAGAGGCAAGACTTAGAAAAATGTTCTAAACACACACACGCGCACACACACACACACAGACACACACTCACACACACACACACACACACACACACACACACACACACACACACACACACACACACACACGCACGCACGCGCGCGCGCGCGCGCGCGCACACACAACACATACACATCTTCTTCTCTCTCTTCTCTCTCTCTCTCTCTCTCTCTCTCTCTCTCTCTCTCTCTCACACAGACACACACACACACACACGCACACACGCACACGCACATACACACATATGCACCCGCACACTTTTTTTGTGCTCTTATTTCTGTGAATACTTTATTACACTTATGTTGATTTAATTGTATCCATTTGTTAGAATGAAGTTATTACAGCAGAATGAAAGCGTCAGTACACCACACATCAGTACATAAACAAACCCAGACATTTTGTATCATTCTCCTACACACTAAAACTATCAAACAATTGTCCATCGGTAATGTACACACAGATTTTGCATGGTGAGCGCGAGTCAAGAAAGAAATGAAAAAAAAAAAGAAGAAGAAAAAAGAAAAAAAAAAGACCGCCTTAAAAAAAAAAGAAAAAAAAAAAAAAAAAAAAAGAAACGAAAAAAAAAAAGAAAGAGAAGTCAAGGCGGGGGTGGTGGTGGGGAAAAAAAAAAGGAGGTAGGGGATGGATTGTGTGTAGGAGGAAAACGGAGATGGCGGGGGGGGGGGGGGGGGGGGGGGCGGGAGGTATCGAAGATGAACATCTGTGTGAAAGTACAATTGAAGAATATTGCTGAACAGACTTTGTGAAAAGGTGATTCACTGTTTGATTTTTTTTTTTCATGCCTATATGACAGGGCTGTTCTTCGCTGTCTTCCATGGTCAGCATTTTGTGAATGTCAGAACTTGTCAAGACCAGACAGAGGACAAGAATTTTATTGAAAAGAAAGAAAAAGAAAATGGCTCGGTTGATACTTTTTTCTTTAAAATGTAACAACGATATATATCATCATTATGCATTTAATCGACATAATTGTGGTGGGGGGGGGGGGGGGGGAACAACAAACACGTACAATTACTGCGCATTTAATCGACTTAATTATTACGGAGAATGATGTGGGGACAACAGCGAAATCAGACATAACAAAACCAGTTGTAAAGCATCCATTTTAAAAGCATTCGTAATTAATGTAAACAGAACTTTCGATTTCATTCGTTTTGGTTTGCTGTTGCTGTTAAAACAGTGAATGGAATCTTCAAATATTTAGACGTTTGTCAATTTTTTTTTTCAAATGTGTAATTGTGTTTTTATTTGGGAAAAAAAGTGGACACTTGATTATGTTCAGCTAAGTTCCTTGGGGTTTTTTTTTTCTGTCATTTTTGCCTCGTCCAGGGAAGAGCTTACCGATCGAAACGCGTTGCGTTTGTATGGCAGTCATTCATTGTTCCACCCGTGTGGCGGTCTAAGTGATATAATTTTCTCAATTCCGGTCTGCAATGACAGACTTTTTAGCTTACCGGTCATTATTATAAATAGTTGTCGTCTTGATTTACCCAGCGCAGTGGTTTTGTTCAAGGTTTTCCCTTCCACGTGGTCTTTGGCCCGTGCATAATTGATATTGTTCTTACATTTAAGGCGGTTTTTTTGTTTTGTTTTGTTTTTTGTTGTTGTTTTTTTTTTGTCCGTGGGCGGTAGTTTTCCTGGCTGTTTCCGTCCTCGGGGTCTTTGGTTCAGTCATTACTGTTGTTGACGTCAATTGTTATTTTGATTTGCGCATGGTGATGATGATGCTCGAACTGTTTCCCTTTCATGTGGTCTTTGAACCGGACAGTGTGTGTGTGTGTGTGTGTGTGTGTGTGTGAGTGTGTGTGTGTGAGTGTGTGTGTGTGTGTGTGTGTGTGTGTGTGTGGTAAAGATGTGTGTGGTGTGTGTGTGTGTGCGCGCGTGCATGCTTGTGTGGTTCGGCGTGTGTGTGTGTGTGTGTGTGTGTGTGTGAGTGTGTGTGTGTGTGTGTGGCAGTGCGTGCGCGCGTGCTGCGCGCGCGCCGTCGCGTGTGTGTGTGTGTGTGTGTGTGTGTGTGTGTGTGTGTGTTGTGTGTGTGTGCGTGGTGTGTGTGTGTGTGCCGCGCGCGCGCGTGCGTGTGTGTTGTGTGTGTATGTGCGTGGTCGTGTGTGGTGTGTGGGCGGTGCGTGTGTGTGTGTTGTGGTGTCGTGTGTGCGTGGTGTGTGTGTGTGTGTTGTGTTGTGTTGTGTTGTGTTGTGTTGTGCTGTGCTGTGTGTATGTGAAAGAGAATTGTTATTTTGATTTCTACATGGCGGTTGTCTTTTTCGAGCCGTTCCCTTTCACTTGGCCTTTGACCTGAACAGTATCGTTGTTGCTAATTGTTGTAGTTTTGTATTTGTGCAGAGGTGGTAGCGTTTGACCTGTTCCCCTTCCACGTGGTCTTTGACCTGGACATTATTGTTGTTGTTGCTAATTGTTGTTATTTTCTGTATCTGCACAGGGCGGTGGTGTTGCTGGACCTGTTCCCCTTCCACGTGGTCTTTGACCTGGACATTATTGTTGTTGTTAATTGTTGTTATTTTCTGTATCTGCACAGGGCGGTGGTGTTGCTGGACCTGTTCCCCTTCCACGTGGTCTTTGACCTGGACATTATTGTTGTTGTTGTTAATTGTTATTTTCTGTATCTGCACAGGGCAGTGGTGTTGCTGGACCTGTTCCCCTTCCACGTGGTCTTTGACCTGGACATTATTGTTGTTGTTGTTAATTGTTTATTTTCTGTATCTGCACAGGGCGGTGGTGTTGCTGGACCTGTTCCCCTTCCACGTGGTCTTTGACCTGGACATTATTGTTGTTGTTGTTAATTGTTGTTATTTTCTGTATCTGCACAGGGCGGTGGTGTTGCTGGACCTGTTCCCCTTCCACGTGGTCTTTGACCCGGACATGGTGATCCACAGCGTGGGCTCCGCACTGGATGCCGTCATACCCAAGAGTCTGGGACAACTGCTGACGGAGATCTTCAACCAGACCAGGCCGCTCACCACTTTCTCCTGGGAGGAGGTCAGGGACAGCACCGTCTGCGTGTCTGGCTGTCTGTATGTCTGTCTGTGTCTGCATGTGGAGCTGCCTGTCTGTTTTGTCTGTCGGTCTGTTTCTGCATGCAGAGTTGCCTGTGTGTTTGTCTAAGTGTCTGTCTCTTTCTTTCTGTCTCTGTCTTTTTGTCTGTCTATCTCTGTCTGTCTCTGTCTTTTCTTTCTCTCTCTCTCTCTCTCTCTCTCTCTCTCTCTCTCTCTCTCTCTCTCTCTCTCTCTCTCTCTCTCTGCCTTCGCCTTTTCCTGGGATAATATCAGTAATTCTGTCAGTCTGTCTGCCCCTATGTGTATAGCGTGTATCTCTCTTTCAGTGTGTCCTGTTTCTGTCAGTCTATGACTCTCTCTCTCTCTGTTTCACTCACTCTTCCCCCCCCCCCCCCCCCCCCCCCCCCGCGTCTCTTCCTCCTCCTTCTCAATTTTCCTCTTTAAACACAAGTCCTGATGATAGTGATGATCGTCGATCATCACGGTCATCATCATCATCATCACCATCACCATCATCATCATCATCATCATCATTATGATCACCATTACTATCATCATCATCATCATCATCATCATCATCATCATTATGATCACCATCAGTATCATCATCATCACCATCATCATCATCATCATCATCATTATCATCATCATCATTATGATCACCATCACTATCATCATCATCATCATCATCATCATCATCATCATCATCATCATTATGATCACCATCAGTATCATCATCACACATCATCATCATCGTCGTCATCATCATCATCATCATCATCATCATCATCATCATCATCATCATCATCATCATCAGTATCATCAACGCCATTATGATGATCACGAGTTTGTGTAATACAGCAGTGAAGACTTCCAGTTAAAAAAAATAGCATAGATATCTTAATCTTTTATCGTCTGAAATTTAATTTTAGCTCTCAGCGAAGTCGCCCACTTTCATACCTTACTTCCGGCGGAAGCACTGAGAAGGAATCCCCCGCTTCATCCTGAGGATCGGCTGCAGACCGCCATTTTGAATCAATCTTTTATCGTCTGAAATTAATTTTGGCTCTCAGCGAGTCGTCCACTTTCATACCTTACCTCCAGCGGAAGTGCTGAGGAGGAATCCCCCGTTTCATCCTGAGAACCGGTTGCAGGGCGCCATTTTGGCATCCGGATTCCAGAGCAAACGGAACGACAGACTGCTGTGATATCCGTGACCATTCCTAAACGATTCGCCAAAAGTCAGCGAAAGCCTGGCTTTGTTTGGCTCGAGATTGGTGTGAGATGATAACCGCTTTCTCATTGGTGTGAGATGATGACCGCTTTCTCATTGGTGTGAGATGATGACCGCTTTCTCATTGGTGTGAGATGATGACCGCTTTCCATTGGTGTCGATATGACCGCTTTTCATGGTGTGAGATGATGACCGCTTTCTCATTGGTGTGAGATGATGACCGCTTTCTCATTGGTGTGAGATGATGACCGCTTTCTCATGAAGATGGGACTGAAAGTTGTTTTATGGCCACTGTAGGATAGGAGAAAACCAACAACACAAGATGCAATCACCACTGTAGGATAGGAGAAAAACACCAACACAAGATGCAATCACCACTGTAGGATAGGAGAAAAACACCAACAACACAAGATGCAATCACCACTGTAGGTTAGGAGAAAAACACCAACACAAGATGCAATCACCACTGTAGGATAGGAGAAAAACACCAACACAAGATGCAATCACCACTGTAGGATAGGAGAAAAACACCAACACAAGATGCAATCACCACTGTAGGATAGGAGAAAACACCAACACAAGATGCAATCACCACTGTAGGATAGGAGAAGCCCAAGCACCAACACAAGATGCATCACCACTGTAGGATAGGAGAAAAACACCAACACAAGATGCAATCACCACTGTAGGATAGGAGAAAAACACCAACACAAGATGCAATCACCACTGTAGGATAGGAGAAAACCCCCAACACAAGATGCAATCACCACTGTAGGATAGGAGAAAAACACACAAACACAACATGATGCAATCACCACTGTAGATCAGATATAATGTAGATAGGAGAAAAACACCAACACAAGATGCAATCACCACTGTAGGATAGGAGAAAAACACCAACACAAGATGCAATCACCACTGTAGGATAGGAGAAAAACACAACACAAGATGCAATCACCACTGTAGGATAGGAGAAAAACACCAACACAAGATGCAATCACCACTGTAGGATAGGAGAAAAACCACAACACAAGATGCAATCACCACTGTAGGATAGGAGAAAAACACCAACACAAGATGCAATCACCACTGTAGGATAGGAGAAAAACACCAACACAAGATGCAATCACCACTGTAGGATAGGAGAAAACCACCAACACAAGATGCAATCACCACTGTAGGATAGGAGAAAACCACAACACAAGATGCAATCACCACTGTAGGATAGGAGAAAAACACCAACACAAGATGCAATCACCACTGTAGGATAGGAGAAAACCACCAACACAAGATGCAATCACCACTGTAAGATAGGAGAAAAACACCAACACAAGATGCAATCACCACTGTAGGATAGGAGAAAAACACAACACAAGATGCAATCACCACTGTAGGATAGGAGAAAACCACCAACACAAGATGCAATCACCACTGTAGGATAGGAGAAAAACCCAACACAAGATGCAATCACCACTGTAGGATAGGAGAAAACCACCAACACAAGATGCAATCACCACTGTAGGATAGGAGAAAAGCACCAACACAAGATGCAATCACCACTGTAGGATAGGAGAAAACACCAACACAAGATGCAATCACCACTGTAGGATAGGAGAAAAACACCAACCAAGATGCAATCACCACTGTAGGATAGGAGAAAAACACCAACACAAGATGCAATCACCACTGTAGGATAGGAGAAAACCACAACACAAGATGCAATCACCACTGTAGGACTAGGAGAAAAACCCCCAACACAAGATGCAATCACCACTGTAGGATAGGAGAAAACCACCAACACAAGATGCAATACCACTAATGAAAACGCACAACCAGTGATTCATGTGGATAGCGATCCCATGCAAGAGCAATCCATGTAGTAGGAGAAACATACCATGATCTACCAGTAGATATATAGACAAAGCATCCATTTCAAAATCCGTCAAAGATACAGCATCCTTTCAATAGGTTTATGTCAAAGATAATAAAACGTCACAATCAAACATGCTTCATAATTGTATTTGTCACCGAATATTCCATAAAGAAGAAAAACCGTTTTGGGCCGTTATAGCTGCTAGTAACGGCTATTCTGGTAAACTAAAACATCGGGCACCATCCGTGACCCATAATGAACATACCTACAAATTTTCAGAAAGATCGGCCCAGAAGGTTTGTTTGGAGCGAGTGGAACACATTTTGACCACGGGCAGACACAGACACAGACAGCCTTTCTTCGTTCCCATTGTAAAGTACTACATATTCTATAAGAACTGGGAGTACAAAAAGCAAACGCCGAGGAGCCAAACAGCGGGTAACCACAGCGCGCCGTTTAGGACTTCAACCCAGAGTGGTCAGGTGTGCCTGAAGGAAGGTCTGTCGCTCCGGCCTGCTGTCCCCGCTGTTTCCATGGTCATGGCTACTTTTGATGTCCAGGGGCGGAAATGGTCACGGATAGCAAAATGGCGGTGTGGCCCGGTCAGCCAAAGTGACGGGGACGGAGAACAAGAAGACGATCCCAGTTAGAATCACCGATCCCTCCCCTTTCCCCTCACCCCCATCCCACCCCCGTCCCCTCTGACTCCATTTCTCCCTCTTAAGAGTGAGCGAGGGGAATTTTCATTCATGGCAGTAGGGTGCTTCGTCATAGTCGGCGAAGCGATGGGAGCGATTGCGGTTTTATTATTTGTTAGTGGAAATGTTGGCAGCTAATATGGGGAAGACGGGGGAAGGAGGTAGCAATATTAGCGTAGTGGCAGTAATATCCTTTGTCAGTTTGAGTGGTGGCAGTAATATCCTTTGTCAGTTGGAGTGGTGGCAGTACTCTTTGTCAGGAGTGGTGGCAGTAATATCCTTTGTCAGTTGGAGTAGTGGCAGCATTATTCTTTGTCAATGGGAGGGTATGACAGTATTATTCTGTTCCGTATTGAGTGGTGGTAATAGTATTCTTTATCGATGGAAATGATGGCAAAATTATTCTTTGTCGTGAGAGTGATGACAGTATAATTCTTTGACACTGGGAGTAGTGGCGGTATTATGGTGAAAGTATTATTCTTTGTCACATAGAATGGTGAAAGTATAATTCGTTGTCACTAGGAGTGGCGGCATTTTTTTGTTTGTTTTGTTTTGTTTTTTGTCAATGGACGTGTTGATGCACCGTCTTTCGCAAAAGGGAATGGA
>CM065733.1:68357180-68362180 GCA_033310375.1 Conus canariensis
CCTTCCCCCATCCCAACCTTAACTCCCATCCACCACCCGTCTCAATTTTCTGTTCCTGAGACAGATGAATTTCATACGGCATGGCATCATTGGCGACCGTTCTGAGACAGATGAATTTCATACGGCATGGCATCATTGGCGACCGTTCCATCTCCGCTCCCCCACCCTCTCACCCACCCACCCCCATCCCCCCCCCTTACCTCCCACCCCACTCCCACCTGTCTCTCCTTGATTCTTCCACCCCCTGAAGGACGCGCCACCATTGTCGTTCAGTGCCAGTCATTACGTAATCGATGACGACAACAAAAGCTCTACATCGACGTTTGCAAATAACACTGTGCGGACGTGACCTTCGGCTGGGTCCTGTGTTTGAAGGACACATCAAGGACAGAGAGAGAGATGGAGGGGGGGGGGGGGGGCGGAGAGACAGAGAGAGCGGGGGGGGGGGGGCAGATTCAGTCACTCTCTGCCCCCAAGTTATCATTCATGAACAAACAAAGAGAAGATGAATTCACGCTAGGAATTCGTGGATCCATTCGTTGTTGTCGTTGTTGTCATTGTTCTTTTGTGGGGTCTGTCTTTTCTGTTTCAAAATGGGGACTATTTGCATTTCTGTTTGAGCTTTGGTGATGGAATCCTCGTGTTTGCCTTATCGAGTGGAAAATGTAGTTTGCTACCTTCGTGTTTGCACGCGTCGCATAATAGTAGTATTCTACTATCGTACTTTGCGCGGCGTGTCAAAATCTTGTAAGCCTGCGTTTTCCGTATTGAATATGATTCTTGTTAATGTACTGGTGTGTTTTGCGCATTGATAGAAATCTTGTTATCCCACGCCGTGTTTTTCACATTGCATAGTAATCAAATTATTCTACCTTCATGTTTTGCTATCAAATAGAAATCCTTTTAACTTACTGTAGTGTTTTGCATATCGCGTGGACGTTTCGTTAACCTTCTGCCATGTTACGCTTTTCGAGTAGTAATCTGCTAAACCTTTCTACGTGTTCTGAACATCGAGTAGACACTTGTTAACATATCCTCGAATTTGCACGTCGCGTAGAAATCTTGTTCTCATTTTTGTATTCTGCTCAACTTAAGGTGTCTTGTCCTGTACTTTGTTTACCAATGTCCTTGGCGGTAACTGGCTCCCTCTCTTTCAAATTTTGTGTGTGTGTGTGTGTGTGTGTGTAAATCTTGTTTACTCACCCTCGTGTTTGCACATAGGAAGTAATGTTGATGACTTATTACTCTCATGTTTTGTACAACGTATAGAGAATTTTTGTCAAGCTTTCTTTGTATTGCTAGAAAATCGTGTTTACCTCCACTTGTGTTTTTTCATGTTGCTTGAAATCTTGCTACCTTGGCCACGTGTTTCGCACGTTGCATATAAACCTTATTAACCTGCCTTCGTATTTTGTGCGTCTTATGGACATTTTGTCAACCTGCCTTCATGTTAAGCACATCGCCTGGAGATTAACTTTCCTTCGGTTTTTCTTTGTTTGTTTGTTTGTTTTTTTGTTTTGTTTTGTTTTTGTGTTTTGGGGGTTTTTTTGTGTGTGTGTGTGTTTTTTTTTTACATGGCATAGACGTTGTATTAGCTTTCCAGAGTGTTTTTCACATCGAACATAAGTCTTGTCAGTCATCCTCACGTTTTGCGCATCGCTCAGAAACCTTGTTAACCTACTGTCGTGTTTAGCACATCGTGTAGACACGAGGCACTGGAGGATACACTTCGGCAGGTCGCGTGCCGGCCTACCCGTCTGTCGAACTGACAGGAGATCCCATGATAAATCTTGATAATCTACCCTCGTGAACCGCCTGAAAATCAGTTCTGGCATTTGATTGACTTTCTTTCCCCCAAAATGGCATCGCTCCCTTTGACATTAATTGTGTCTGTTGTGGGAAGAGTGAATGCTTTCGAACTTTGACACGAATCGAATGCCTCTGCAGAACTCAGAATATGATAGAACAACTAAGAAGAATAAAACATGGAAAGTTGTCAAACCTGTGTGAATTGACGTTGAGGTTCACTAAGTTTATGTACTTCACAATCCAGCTTTCAGTGCCATTACTTGCCTTGGTGGTATGGAAACCGCATTATGTAGTACTGCTTTTAAGAAAACGAAGGAAATGCATACGTATCAAGCCTTTTCGAACATTAAGCGAATACCCCATCTCCAACCACCCCCACCTCTGTCTCCTTTTTTTTTATAACCTATCTCATGCACGTGTTTTTCTTCTTTCCAATACATCGATAGAAGGAACAGGTATATTCACTCAAAAATATTGATGAGCTCTTGTTGTGGACACTTGAGCAAGACTTGTTCTTCAAGGTCATCTTCCTCATCCTCACTCTCATTGATCTTCATGAGAGCAGAGAAAGGTTTCCAGTCCTGAAGCTCTTTATTCCCTGCTCTCATGAAGACCTCAGTTCCGTTTGTCCTATCCACGTCTGTGCTCCTGGTGAGTTCGTGTCCACGTCTGTGCTCCTGGTGAGTTCGTGTCCACGTCTGTGTTCTTGGTGAGTTCGTATCCACGTCTGTGTTCCTGGTGAGTTCGTGTCCACGTCTGTGCTCCTGGTGAGTTCGTGTCCATGTCTGTGCTCCTGGTGAGTTTGTGTCCACGTCTGTGTTCCTGGTGAGTTCGTGTCCACGTCTAAGCTCCTGGTGAGTTCATGTCCACGTCTGTGCTCCTGGTTAGTTCGTGTCCACGTATGTGTTGCTGGTGAGTTCGTGTCCACGTCTGTGCTCCTGGTGAGTTCGTGTCCACGTCTGTGCTCCTGGTGAGTTCGTGTGTACGTCTGTGTTCCTGGTGAGTTCGTGTCCACGTCTGTGCTCCTGGTGAGTTCGTGTCCACGTCTGTACTCCTGGTGAGTTCGTGTCCACGTCTGTGTTCCTGGTGAGTTCATGTCCACGTCTGTGCTCCCGGTCAGTTCGTGTCCATGTCTGTGCTCCTGGTGAGTTCGTGTCCACGTCTGTGTTCCTGGTGAGTTCGTGTCCACGTCTGTGCTCCTCGTGAGTTCGTGTCCACGTCTATGCTCCTGGTGAGTTCGTGTCCACGTCTGTGCTCCTCGTGAGTTCGTTTTCCACGTCTGTGTTCCTGGTGAGTTCGTGTCCACGTCTGTGTTCCTGGTGAGTTCGTGTCCACGTCTATGCTCCTGGTGAGTTCGTGTCCAAGTCTATGCTCCTGGTGAGTTCGTGTCCACGTCTGTGTTCCTGGTGAGTTCGTGTCCACGTCTGTGTTCCTGGTGAGTTCCTATCCACGTCTGTGTTCCTGGTGAGTTCGTGTCCACGTCTGTGTTCCTGGTGAGTTCGTGTCCACGTTTGTGTTCCTGGTGAGTTCGTATCCAGGTCTGTGTTCCTGGTGAGTTCGTGTCCACGTCTGTGCTCCTGGTGAGTTCGTGTCCACGTCTATGATCCTGGTGAGTTCGTGTGTACGTCTGTGTTCCTGGTGAGTTCGTGTCCACGTCTGTGTTCCTGGTTAGTTCGTGTCCACGTCTGTGTTCCTGGTGAGTACGTGTCCACGTCTATGCTCCTGGTGAGTTCGTGTCCACGTCTGTGCTCCTGGTGAGTTCGTGTCCACGTCTGTGCTCCTGGTGAGTTCATGTCCACGTCTGTGCTCCTGGTGAGTTCGTGTCCACGTCTAAGCTCCTGGTGAGTTCGTGTCCACGTCTGTGCTCCTGGTGAGTTCGTGTCCACGTCTAAGCTCCTGGTGAGTTCGTGTCCACGTCTATGCTCCTGGTGAGTACGTGTCCACGTCTATGCTCCTGGTGAGTTCGTGTCCACGTCTGTGCTCCTCGTGAGTTCGTGTCCACGTCTGTGCTCCTGGTGAGTTCGTGTCCACGTCTGTGCTCCTGGTGAGTTCGTGTCCACGTCTGTGTTCCTGGTGAGTTCGTGTCCACGTCTGTGCTCCTGGTGAGTTCGTGTCCACGTCTGTGCTCCTGGTGAGTTCGTGTCCACGTCTGTGTTCCTGGTGAGTTCCTATCCACGTCTGTGTTCCTGGTGAGTTCCTATCCACGTCTCTGCTCCTGGTGAGTTCGTGCCCACGTCTATGCTCCTGGTGAGTTCGTGTCCACGTCTGTGCTCCTGGTGAGTTCGTGTCCACGTCTGTGCTCCTGGTGAGTTCGTGTCCACGTCTGTGCTCCTGGTGAGTTCGTGTCCACGTCTATGCTCCTGGTGAGTTCGTGTCCACGTCTAAGCTCCTGGTGAGTTCGTGTCCACGTCTAAGCTCCTGGTGAGTTCGTGTCCACGTCTAAGCTCCTGGTGAGTTCGTGTCCACGTCTATGCTCCTGGTGAGTTCGTGTCCACGTCTATGCTCCTGGTGAGTTCGTGTCCACGTCTATGCTCCTGGTGAGTTCCTATCCACGTCTGTGCTCCTGGTGTGCTCGTGTCCAAGTCTTCAGCGTCGGCAAGTTCATGGCAACTGTCATAGGACGGTCGTGGTGGCGCTCTTCGGGATGGGGAGGGGGTGGGGGCGGGGGGGGGGGGACTCACTCACGTTGGCTCCGCGACTAAGCAGCTATGATGGTCAGGAGGGGGCTGAGTAGGATGGTGTCCCACGTATGTTGGATCAGAACAGGCGCCACTGGACACCGCCAAAGTGAGTCGGCAGCAGAACATTGTGTCTTCTTAGTTGAAAATCCCGAAATCCAAGTGAGCGTTCCGTCGGCTCTAGAAAGAAAGACAGCAGCACTCATCAGCAGGAATCTTCAACTCAAATGTGAAATCTGTCCTTCTATATGGTTCTGAAACGTGGCGAACAACAAAGACAAACACCCACAAACTCCAAACATTTATCAACAGATGTCTGCGAAACATTGTGAACATCAGACGGCCAGATGTTATTGCCAACACAGAACTGTGGAACAAGACCAAGCAAGTTCCAATAGAATCAGAAATCAGAAAACGGAAGTGGGGATGGATTGGCCACACCCTCAGAAAGTCTCCATCCAACATCGCAAGACAAGCCCTTGAATGGAACCCTCAGGGCAAAAGAAAAGTGGG
>CM065733.1:68367180-68402180 GCA_033310375.1 Conus canariensis
ATACCACAAGCAGAGGAGCAAATATACATCTGTAACAGACCGAAATGGTAATGGGTAGGGGAAGGTTTGGGTACTTGAGATGGAATGGGGTAGAAGGGTTGGGTGGGGGAAAGGGGTGAAGATGGTGGATCTCATTCAGGCCAGGACCATATATAGGCGGAGCCCAGTCAGTGAGCTGGAATGTTTTATTTACAGCATACTAAAAGGCAAGGAGAGGATAGTGCAGCGTCATGATGTGCGACATAGAGCATGGGGAGGTAGCACAGCACGCTGGTACCTACCGTGCCAGAGAGGAGTGAATCTGCTACACATAGAGCATGGGGAGGTAGCACAGCACGCTGGTACCTACCGTGCCAGAGAGGATCGGAGTGAATCTGCTACACATAGAGCATGGGGAGGTAGCACAGCACGCTGGTACCTACCGTGCCAGAGAGGAGTGAATCTGCTACACATAGAGCATGGGGAGGTAGCACAGCACGCTGGTACCTACCGTGCCAGAGAGGATCGGAGTGAATCTGCTACACATAGAGCATGGGGAGGTAGCACAGCACGCTGGTACCTACCGTGCCAGAGAGGATCGGAGTGAATCTGCTACACATAGAGCATGGGGAGGTAGCACAGCACGCTGGTACCTACCGTGCCAGAGAGGAGTGAATCTGCTACACATAGAGCATGGGGACGTAGCACAGCACGCTGGTACCTACCGTGCCAGAGAGGAGTGAATCTGCTACACATAGAGCATGGGGAGGTAGCACAGCACGCTGGTACCTACCGTGCCAGAGAGGAGTGAATCTGCTACACATAGAGCATGGGGAGGTAGCACAGCACGCTGGTACCTACCGTGCCAGAGAGGAGTGAATCTGCTACACATAGAGCATGGGGAGGTAGCACAGCACGCTGGTACCTACCGTGCCAGAGAGGAGTGAATCTGCTACACATAGAGCATGGGGAGGTAGCACAGCACGCTGGTACCTACCGCGCCAGAGAGGAGTGAATCTGCTACACATAGAGCATGGGGAGGTAGCACAGCACGCTGGTACCTACCGCGCCAGAGAGGAGTGAATCTGCTACACATAGAGCTTGGGGAGGTAGCACAGCACGCTGGTACCTACCGTGCCAGAGAGGATCGGAGTGAATCTGCTACACATAGAGCATGGGGAGGTAGCACAGCACGCTGGTACCTACCGTGCCAGAGAGGATCGGAGTGAATCTGCTACACATAGAGCATGGGGACGTAGCACAGCACGCTGGTACCTACCGTGCCAGAGAGGAGTGAATCTGCTACACATAGAGCTTGGGGAGGTAGCACAGCACGCTGGTACCTACCGTGCCAGAGAGGAGTGAATCTGCTACACATAGAGCATGGGGACGTAGCACAGCACGCTGGTACTTACCGTGCCAGAGAGGAGTGAATCTGCTACACATAGAGCATGGGGAGGTAGCACAGCACGCTGGTACCTACCGTGCCAGAGAGGAGTTAATCTGCTACACATAGAGCATGGGGACGTAGCACAGCACGCTGGTACCTACCGTGCCAGAGAGGATCGGAGTGAATCTGCTACACATAGAGCTTGGGGAGGTAGCACAGCACGCTGGTACCTACCGTGCCAGAGAGGATCGGAGTGAATCTGCTACACATAGAGCATGGGGAGGTAGCACAGCACGCTGGTACCTACCGTGCCAGAGAGGATCGGAGTGAATCTGCTACACATAGAGCATGGGGAGGTAGCACAGCACGCTGGTACCTACCGTGCCAGAGAGGAGTGAATCTGCTACACATAGAGCATGGGGAGGTAGCACAGCACGCTGGTACCTACCGTGCCAGAGAGGAGTGAATCTGCTACACATAGAGCATGGGGACGTAGCACAGCACGCTGGTACCTACCGTGCCAGAGAGGAGTTAATCTGCTACACATAGAGCGTGGGGAGGTAGCACAGCACATTGGTACCTACCGTGCCAGAGAGGATCGGAGTGAATCTGCTACACATAGAGCATGGGGAGGTAGCACAGCACACTGGTACCTACCGTGCCATAAAGGATCGGAGTGAATCTGCTAATGTCTGGTCACTTCGTCGCGGTACGTCAATGGGATTTTAACGTCCTGTTGGCCGGAGGCCCTTAAGGACAGGGTGTACCCGCAGATTGAAGTCTGCTTACTTCGTGGCAGTCATCGTTGGCAATACTGTATCACATTCCGTGTGTGTCCGTCGTCTGGCACTCTCTCAGCTCTGATGTTTTGTGAATTCTGGTGGTTCCCTTTGTGGTGTTGGTCTTCCGACGATGGGTGTCGGTTTTCTTCTCCTCCTCAAAAGGCCTGTCTTCAGGACCACCAGGTGGCCTTCTTTTTGCTCGGGTGGCGATGGTCCTGTGCCGCGTGAGGCCGCCTCATAGAGAGGAGCAGGACGAAAGTCGCTGGAGTGCTGCGCAGGTCTCTGAAAAGACGGACAGAAAAGTCGCCGACAATGTCCGAGACGGCAATTTTCCAACCCAGCCTCGTGATGGATGCCCTCCGTGCCCCCACCCCCACTCCCACTATCCCCCCTGCTAAGCATGGTCTCCCTGACCGCGGATAATCGTAGTCAGGCAGTACTCCATCGCCGATCGCCCCATACCTCCAGGAGCCGTCCCATGGCAAGACAAACTAGACCGGCTGTCTTCCATAGTGGCTGGAAGGTTGACTGCGCCGTCCGACGCTGACCTCTCACATCAACGCCCTTCGAGAGAGATCTGCCACCGCAAGATGTCCCAATTTCGTGAGATGTCCCAAATTGGGACATTACACGGCCGCCCCCCCCCCCCCCCTTCCCCGTGTAATGTACCAATTGGACATTTCCCATGCGCACTCACCGGGTTATGTCCCAACTGGGACATTTGGGGGGGGGGGGGGGGGCATGTAATGTCCTAAATTGGGACATTTCGCGGCGAGAGCACCCATACTGGTCATTAAGTTTAACTTCCCTTCTAACCTAAAGTAAGTTACTAAGTAAACTGGCAATGACGAGTCAAACTGGTTGTTTGTCCTTTGCCCAGTTTCAAAACAGGAAAAGGAGTGTGTTTCCTTCGTGTTATGTTTTAAGTCCCCAAACCGAAGGTTTTTGGGAACTTTTTTTTTTTTTTTTTGTCTGGTCCGTTCGACTTTCTCCCCAAAGCAATACCCATCATGGCTGACTAACAACTTTCTCCCCAAAGCAATACCCGTCATGGCTGACTAACAACTTTCTCCCCAAAGCAATACCCGTCATGGTTGACTAACAACTTTCTCCCCAAAGCAATACCCGTCATGGCTGACTGACAACTTTCTCCCCAAAGCAATACCCGTCATGGCTGACTAACAACTTTCTCCCCAAAGCAATACCCGTCATGGCTGACTGGTTTGCTTAGTGGATACTAAGTTCACATTAATGTAACCATCTGCTCTGCTTCTATCCTTGCTGTTTGATTCTACTTTAAATATTGTGGTTCCTGCAACTTGATCTTTGACCCGTGACCTTAGTTATCTAAATGGCTTAGATCATCCTTTTACTTATTGGCACACAAACGTTAAGTGCTTCAAGTCCATCTGTTCAAACGCTATATTTCATACATGCATACAACCAGACAGACAGATACATACACCTGATTATTTTTATCAGACATACATTCATAGCCAACCTCAAACAGCAGCGAAACTGGTAACCGCGAAAACATCGCCATATTGTTCTCTTCCCTCATGGTTTGTGGAAATAGGCAATGCAAGTGCACATTCAACCAACAAAATAACGGTTTCTTACCATAATATGGGTGCTCTCGCCGCGAAATGTCCCAGTTTAGGACATTACACGGCCCTCCAGCAAAATGTCCCAATTGGGACATAACGCGGCGAGCGCGCATGGGGGTGCACTGTGAAATGTTCCATTGGGACATTTCACGGAGGCCCCCCCCCCCCCTCCCCACCGCCGTGAAATGTCCCTCTTCTCGGCACCTGCTATGCCAACTCGCAATGAGTGTGTACAGCCCCTTGCTTATGTTATCCTCCACTTCCAACCCCGCCACTGCTGGAAAATAAAATAAAGTAGAACGACCAGATTTAGTCCATAGAGGCCCTTTATCTGCAACCCCTTTAACAGCCTGCCGCTGGACTGCACAGACAGCAGCGGGAGATAATACGCGAATTTTTGCACGCGGAGCAGCAGTTTGGGGGCTCGACTTTTTCCAGAAGACACGAAATTAAATTCTTATTTCTCCGCGGTTCTTTCATGGACTAAACTGCAGAAAGTTGCGAATGAAAGTGCTCAATGCTACTTTTTTAATGATTCTAAATTCAGTTTAAGTATCGAAATGATTATTTACTAAATTTAGTTTGATGTGCCTTTTTAAGGAGAAGCTGAAACCGATTTTAATACGAAAAAAAAGTATAATTCTCAACACTTAATAACCCGATCAAATTGTAATGCTGCCATATAATAGCTATATTCGGGACGAATCTGTCGATGTGAGACATGTATAGCTTCCCGATCCAGGCAAATGATGAAATAATCAGACAGGAGCATCAGAACACACACATACCCTGATGAGATAAGCTGGTCAGGTTGGCCGCCGCCAAATGCGTGTTCAAACTGCTGTCCGACAATGGAAACAGCTGTAATATCATTAATGATCTGTGATTTATTTGCTGGAACATTGAAAAAAAAAAAAAAGAAAAGATTTTACAAGTCGGATGTGGTGACAATAGTGCTACAGCTTACAACATGTTGATGTTAGCGGGGACAAAATGCAGTCGTAAGGATTAATTCATAGCGGAGTTTTGATCAAACTCGGGCCTCCGGTATTGTAATATAGAGATAACACTATTCAATGTTAATAAAACACTGTTTACATGATTGATACACACAGGGGCATAGACAAAGCTGTGGAAAGGACAAAGGATTTGTGTCATTGTGGCGACGATTCATATTTAAATGACCGGTGCGCCATTGTCTTCGGTAAGTAGGTTACTGGGTCACTGGTCACTGTGTCGTGGTCGACCAGGTAGTTTTAAACATGGTCTGCTATGAGACACTAGCGAGCAGAGCACGCTCAGTTACCAGTAGACAGATTACCAGACTTACGACGGGCCTCCTATTAATACATGTTTCCAGACATAGTCGACTAAGATAATGCATCATTATGATGACTGTAGCAAGTGAAGTGCCATGAGTGCAGAACATAGCACCGTGTTACTGGTTTCACAGACCTGTTCAAAAACTAAACGAACTGGTTTCAGTGATCACAGACCTGTTCAAAAACTAAACGAACTGGTTTCAGTGATCACAGATCTGTTCAAAAACTAAACGAACTGGTTTCAGTGATCACAGATCTGTTCAAAAACTAAACGAACTGGTTTCAGTGATCACAGATCTGTTCAAAAACTAAACGAACTGGTTTCAGTGATCATAGATCTGTTCAAAAACTAAACGAACTGGTTTCAGTGATCACAGACCTGTTCAAAAACTAAACGAACTGGTTTCAGTGATCACAGACCTGTTCAAAAACTAAACGAACTGGTTTCAGTGATCACAGACCTGTTCAAAAACTAAACGAACTGGTTTCAGTGATCACAGATCTGTTCAAAAACTAAACGAACTGGTTTCAGTGATCACAGATCTGTTCAAAAACTAAACGAACTGGTTTCAGTGATCATAGATCTGTTCAAAAACTAAACGAACTGGTTTCAGTGATCACAGATCTGTTCAAAAACTAAACGAACTGGTTTCAGTGATCACAGATCTGTTCAAAAACTAAACGAACTGGTTTCAGTGATCACAGATCTGTTCAAAAACTAAACGAGCATATCATGGAAAGTTTGTATGATGCCAACATGAAAGAAAATTGGCCCTAGACTTGAAAAACAGTCTGAAATGAATAGCGGCCTACATCAATTTAGATAACACGTCATAAGTGTTTGCGGTTTTTTTAGTTTACGTCATACATTGCGTCAGTGTTTGTTGGTAGGCCTACCACACGGCCCGAAGACGCGAATTTTCAGGCAAGGAAAGGAGCGCTGCGTCTGCCGACTCGAGGTCACTGGAATCATGCAAATCCTTTCCACTCCATCACTGAGAGTGCCCCTGCTGTGGACAGCCCAGCCCCCACCCCTACCCCCACCCCCATCCCCACAAGCTTTCTGACCTCATTGCTCTCGACTCGACAGGTTGGAGGAGAGCATGGGTGAGAATACTCAATAAAGGTTTCAATGAGCATGCATTACACATAGTTCAGATTTTTTTTTCCATTTCAGATCGCTAATGCAAAGATCAACCAATCAACAATATTGCCTTTGTTTACTCTACTGTTTGTTGGCTCACTATACTGAGTTCGCTTTTTTTTACGCTTAAATAATACGACTAAATAAGTTGTGTATGTGTGTGTGTGTGTGTGTGCGTGTGCGTGTGTTGTGTGTGTGTGTGCATGCACGCACGTACTCTGTGTGTGTGTGTGTGTGTGTGTGTGTGTGTGTGTGTGTGTGTGTGTGTGTGTGTGTGTGTGTGCGCGTGTGTTTGAAGCTGTGTGAATATCCTTGCATTGGTACTGAGTTCGCTTTTTTTTTACGCTTAAGTAATACGACTGAATAGTTGTGTGTGTGTGTGTGTGTGTGTGTGTGTGTGTGTGTGTGTGTGTGTGTGTGTGTGTGTGTGTGTTTGAAGCCGTGTGAATATCCTTGCATTGGGCCTTATCCCCACTTCACTCTTGGGATCATATTTTCCCATCAAATTCATGGAAAGTGTGTGTGTGTGTGTGTGTGTGTGTGTGTGTGTGTGTGTGTGTGTGTGTGTGTGTGTGTGAACATGTGTGCATGTGCTTGCGTTAGTTCTCTCCCTCTCCTCCCTCCCTCTCACTTCAGTTGTAGGATTGTGTTTCCAGTAAATCAGATTCGACAAAACGCATAGAGATTCTGTCTGTTGATTCACTCACTACGAAACAAAAACGAAAGCAAAAGAACCTTCTGATGCCGTTTGAATAACACTTGCATGGCAGTGTATAGTCATGACATGTGAGTCAAATGGGCAAATTCTCTCTTTATATGTATGAGTGTGTGTGTGTGTGTGTGTGTGTGTGTGTGTGTGTGTGTGTGTGTGTGTGTGTGTGCCTCTCTCTTTTTTTTTTTGCATTCTTCATTTCTGTCAAAAGACTGAACTCAGTTTGGAAGCGAATTGGTATGATAACTAAGATGGGTGGGTGTTTTTTTTTTGTTTTGTTTGTTTTTTTTCCAGTTAAACAAAAGGTCAGAAAACAATTCGAGGCAAGGTCTGACTCCTGCGACACAGGTAACTGGATTGCATGTCTAGATTGCATGTCTCTGTCCCTTTCTAAACAGTATGTATGTCATTGCCTCTTTCCCTATCTGTCTGTCTGTCTGCCTGTCTGTCTGTCTGTCTGTCTGTCTGTCTGTTCTCTCTCTCTCTCTCTCTCTCTCTCTCTCTCTCCCTCCCTCCCTCCCTCCCTCCCTCACACACACACACACACACACACACACACACACACACACACACACACACACACACACACACACACACACACACACTGGTGTTGGTTCTGTCACCTGGAGTACGTATCTGCTGCATGATTTTTGCTTTCGTTAATTTTGTTGCCATCGCTGCTTTCGCTGCTCGGAGCTTCGCCTTTTTGGTTGCTTTTGCGTTTGTTAGTCGACTTGTGTTAATGCTTGTAATTCATTCAAATGTACAGTGGATCATAATTTTACAGAATCGTATGTTGATGGTGGTGATGTTCTTGTTTGTTTGTTTGTTTGTTTGTTGTTGTTTTTCAAAGTTGGAGTGTGTGAGTCGAGTCGTTTTTCAAAGGAATGCGTGTCAGAGATTTGACAGAATGCAAACTCAACACTATATTTAATTTTGAGACGATTTAGATGAAAAAGATCTCTTGAAACTACTTTTATGCAATGCAGCTGAACAGCAACTCGTATGACAGTGCCCTCTTCCTGTCTTTCCCTCTTTTTTTCTCTCTCTTTTCTTTCATAAAGCAGATTGTTTGGAGAGCACGTAGTTTGATAACTGAGCAGATGTTATCTTTTTTTGGTGCGTGGTGGGGTGGGTTTTGTTTTTTCTCTGTTCTTCCAGGCCAACAAAAGAAAAGAAGAGTGTTTGTAGCATGCGCGAGCTGCAGCACAGCAGGTAATTCCATCGATATTTAAATCTGTCTTTGCCCAGGTGGTATGCGTGTCTGTCTATCTGTCTGTCTGTCTGCATGTCTGTTGCTCTCTCTCTCTCTCTCTCTCTCTCTCTCTCTCTCTCTCTCTCTCTCTCTCTCTCATAATTCAGACATTTTTACACACACACACAGGCACGCACGCACGCACGCGCGCGCGCACACACACACACACACACACACACACACACACACACACACACACACACACACACACACACACACACACACACATGTACAAAAAAAATATCGAATAACATAATTCAATGGGGAAAAAAAGAAAAAAAGAAACAATAGTGGAGGCCTGGTAAAGAACCGCATTTGATCTCTAAAGAATCGGATGACCGTCTGTAAAGTTTTTCTGAGAACAAAGCCGCTAAGAAGCAACATCACAACTGACGAGTGATTCCAGGCATGAAACCTGCACTAAACATAGGTGTCGGTATTTCATACTGACCCTGAAGATTTGGTCGACAATGGCGATGATTACCATCCCTATCCTCCCTCATTTTAGAGAAAAGGTGTTTCAGGAAAGTGTGTGTGTGTGTGTGTGTGTGTGGGGGGGGGGGGGGGGGTAGTGGTGTTTGTGGGGGGGGGAGGGAAGAGGGATGGAAGGAAGTAGGTGAAGACAGTATTCCTGGCGAATTATGTAAGCATTTAGATGATAAGGTTGAACGTTTTTCCTCTAAAAGTGTTTCATGCACTTTGAAAAAAAAAAGAAAGAAAAAAGATTGTCTGAAAGTCAGTGTAGGAGGTTCATTGAGAATTGGACAGAGTCGACTATTTTGACTGTGTTTAAGAAAGAAGATGCTCATAATACTGATAATTATATCGGTATTTCTCCTTTCGACATACGTTCAACACTGTTAAGTTCTGTTAGGGCAGACTGTGGGAATGGATGCCTAAAAATGATATTACAAGTGAATACCAAACGGGAGGTTTAGAGGTAAAAAAAAAAAAAAAAAAGGGAGGGCATTCAAATTACTTCTGTTGTCTCGGTCAAATTAATTTGAAGTATAAAATCAAGTTCATGCTGCTTATTCTGATCATCTACAGTTGTCATCTATCGTCGATTTGTCAATGTGAACATCTTTGACACGTATTGTTCTTGTTGTTTTTCGTTGTTGTTTTTTTTCTTTTTATATTAATGTTGCTGTTGCTTTTCTTTTCATGGCAACTCCTCTTGCAACTTTCCTAACATTGCAGGCATGATACACTGTACTGTCAGATGCATGTTGTTATGAAATGAAACTTCTCTTACAACTTTCCCAACATTGCAGGCATGATACACTGTACTGTCAGATGCATGTTGTAATAAAATGAAACGTCTGCATTGATTTTGATGCGATCGCAGTGCGCCAATGTAAATCGCTTGAACATGAAGATGTTACAGGTCTCAAACTGAAATAAAACCTTCGTAGCAAAGAGGGTAAATATTGTTATAATTACAATTTAATGTTTCAGTGTGTGTGTGTGATCGGAGGAAAGATGTTGCGTACTTGGTTCAGTTGTCGAGGGCTTACAATGTTTGGAAACAATTCATCCAAACTTCATGGTACATGCAACCACGTTTGTTTAAAATGAGCTGGTTGAAGTTATGCACGAAGCTTAATGTTGCACGCATATTTGTTTGTTTGTGTGTGTGGGTTTGTTTTTGGTTTTTTGCTTCTTGGTGTATAAAGCTTTTTAATGTGATCAAACAGTTCTTTCGTATGCTGCTTAGTAAATGGCTGCTGCTATAATTGGTGCTTGTGCTTCTCGTTTCAAGTTTCATGGAGTACTGTATGGTTGTTCACACACCACTTAATACTGGGCTGTGGCACAAGTGAATAAACTGTTCTCTCTCCTCTCTCTCTCTCTCTCTCTCTCTCTCTCTCTCTCTCTCTCTCTCTCTCTCTCTCTCTCAGTATTTCATGACATCTAATTGTGCTTTATAAAACACAAGGTCAGAAACAGGAAGGTGGTTTACTGATTGTCGTTCAAGAGAGAGAGAGAGAGCGCACGATAAAAAGAGAGAGAGGAAGGGAAGGGTGCAGATGAGACAGAAGAGAGGGGGGGCGGGGGAAGAGAGTGGGGGAGGGACCTAGCTAGGGATGGAAAGGGGAGGGGGAGAGGAGACTGAGATACTATATATTACAGATCAGTACACTACACAAATCAACAATACATACAGTGTAATGCAATACAGAACAACATTGTAACGATCTATTAGCAATACAAGAATGGACAAGCCAGAGAGAAAAAAAAACTACGAAAGATGGATAGATTGATTGGTGAAACATATGTCCCACAAAGTTTGCTTGGAAAAACAAATTCACAAAAAGAGCACAACGGTCTCACTGAAGAGGCGGGGGAGGGATGGGGGGGGGGGGGGGGGGGGGGGAGGGATGGGGCGGGGGGAGGAGGACACAGGCAAACCCAAGTTTAACGCCATGCATCAATTTAAAACTATATACTACAGTGGCAGAATGTGCGCAATTATCCTTCAGATCGTACAAGTATCCTTATCGGAGTTTCAGGGGGTGCTTTCTCGATTAACTGTACGATTAACGGGAGTGATTTCATTCTGTTCAATCCACCAATCATTTCTGCCCTTAAGTGAACGACAATGTACCTTCACGTCAAACTGATAGATAGAGGACCAGGGTCCGAGGGTGGAACGGAGAATTATGGACGGATTGACGGGTGGAAAATATCGCTGACTGGTTGCATGACTGTCTGGTTCTCGTTCTTTCCGTGGGCAGATGTGGACGAGGGGAGCAATCGTCTTCACCTGAAGGGCCAGATGGTCTTCATGAGCGAGTGGAACTCCATCATGTTCATTGGCACCCCTGTGTTAGTACCTGGCTTTGTCTTTGTCCTCCCCCCCCCCCCCCCCCTTTGTCTTTGTCCTCCCCCCCCCCCCCTTCCCATTCGTCTTTCTCCCTCCGTCTTATTTTCTGTTTCTGTCTCTGTCTGTGTCTTCCTAGCTGGCTGGCTGGCTGGCTGGGCTGGCTGGCTCTCTCTCTCTCTTCTCTCTCTCTCTCTCTCTCTCTCTCTCTCTCTCTCTCTCAGGGCTGGGTGGAACAGAGCATGTGCAATTTGCTTATCTCATAGATTAAATAAAATTCGTTCGTTCGTGTTCTGTCTCTCTCTCTCTCTCTCTCTCTCTCTCTCTCTCTCTCTCTCTCTCTCTCTCTCTCTCTCTCTCTCTCTCAGCTTTTCATCTGTCTGCCTCTCTCTCCCTCTCTCACTGTCTCTCTGTCTTGCTCTCTTTCTGTCTCTGTCTCAGTCTCTGTCTCTGTCTCTCTCTCTCTCTCTCTCTCTCTCTCTCTCTCTCTCTCATACACACACATACACGCGCGCACACACACACATACACATACACACACACACACACACACACACACACACACACACACACACACACACACACATACGCACACACACGCCCGCACGCACGCACGCACACACGTACGCACGCACGCACACACGCACGCATGCACCTGACAACTCAGACATACATACTTCAGGGAGCAGCAACACGACGAGCAATGACAGAAACGTGGCCAGATTCTTCTGATCTGGCTGGGCACTTTGGCCTGTCTTTCCCGTCCACGACCGGCAAAACCCAGTACTCTGTAGACACCTGTAGGAAGAAGACGAAGAGGATGTCACAGCTGAGCTGCCAACGGACCTTACAGCTTGACCTCCACATCATCTACAGAAGTGGGAACGACGCTGACCATTGACCGATTCTGGTGGACAATGATGACCGCCCCTCATGCGTCGGACGTTGCGGGTGTTTTTAAGTCTGAGCTTTGAGCTTCGTTTCAGTGAGAAGAGGCGTTCAACGAATGTCCGTTAAAATGAAAAAAAAAAGAGGACGAAGACGACGAAAGAAAAAAGAATGAAGGAAAGAAAGACAAAGAAGAAAGAAGGAAAGAAAGAAGAAAAGGAAGCAAGAGAGAAAACAAGAAAGAGAATGAAAAGGAGAAGTAGAAAAAGAAGAAGAAAAGAAGAAAGAATGGATAAAAACGAAAAGAAAGGAAAAAAAGAACAAAAGGAGAAGGAGGAGCAGAAGTAAAAGTAGTAGTAGTAGAAGAGGGAGAAGAAGAAGAAGAAGAAGAAGGAGGAGGAGGAGGAGGAGGAGGAGGAGGAGGAGGAGAGGAAAGGAAGAATGAAAGAAAGAAAGAAAGAAAGAAGACGACGACGACGAAGAACAAAAACAAAAACAACAACAAGGAAAGAAAGAGAATGGTGATGATAATAATAATAATGATGATGACGATGGTGACATGGTGATAATGATGGTGATGACAATGATGATGATGACTACGACGACGATGACGACAAAGTGACCCTGAAGGACGGGTTGGTCTGTGGTGCAGCATGCAGACCCTGGACGACATGTTCCGGGCGGGACTGTACATCAACGACCTCAGCATGCACGACTGCAGCCGCGACCTGGTGCTGGCTGGCACACAGCAGTCGGCCGAGCTCAAGCTGGCCCTGGCTCAGGTCAGTGACCTTCCCTGTCCGCCAGGGGGCAGACCCGAATCGTCATCACGGCGGGAGTAGAGAGTAACAGTGCCCACATTTTTTTTTTGTTGTTGTTTTTTTGTCCTCCGACTTGCATCTTTTTCTACATCTTTTATCAAGTTTTTTTTTTTTTTTCATTTTCCTCTCTCCTTTTTTGTGGGTCTTCCATCCTCCCATTTTTTTTCCACTTTTTTGTTTCTTTATCAACTGGCATTCACCCCTCAAATCTGTGTGTTATTTTACAGATGGATGTTCTGTGTGTTATTTTACAGATGGATGTTCTGTGTGTTATTTTACAGATGGATGTTCTGTGTGTTATTTTACAGATGGATGTTCTGTATGTTATTTTACAGATGGATGTTCTGATGATTTACAGTGGATGTCTGTATGTTATTTTACAGATGGATGTTCTCGTGTGACTTTAGTATTTTAGTGTTTGATACAGAGCATCAGGGTTTATTAATGTGCTAATGTTTGGTGTACTGACACATTCATTCTCTTTGTTGCAACAAAGAAAAAGAGAATGAGAGAAAGAAGGAAGGACAGACAGAGAGAGAAAAAAAGAAGGAAAGAAAAAAGGAAGGAAGACAAAAACGAAAAAGAATTCGTAGCTGTGGTAAAGCAAACGAAATTACGAAATAAATACACAGTTGTTTAGTGAATATGGGGTGCCGGAATAGCTCAGTTGGTAGAGCGCCGGACTCGTGATCCTGGGGTTGCGGGTTCGAATTTCGGTACAGGGGGATTTTTCCCTCGGAGTTAACATTGGTTCTGACTCCATTTCCCCATACAGTCCTTCGAATGAGACTATAAACCGAGGTTCCGTGTGTGAACGCACGCACAACATCTTGCACACACGTAAAATCCCATTACCAACTTTCGGAAGAGAAGGCCAGTTTGGCCGTTGGTATGGATGACACGTTACACATAGCATGCACCTTCCCCGAAGATGGAACATGGCTGACTTCATGGCGGGATAAAAAACGGTCATACACACAAAACTCCATTGTCTGTCTATACAGGCAGTGTCCGCAGGAGTACCAGCCTGCGTACGCAGAAAGAAAGAAAGAAAAAGTTTAGTGAATAGGAAACGCACAATGCCCAGGGTTCCTTCCAGCCAACCGGAGGATGTTTGCTAGTCTTGGTGCATAGAACAGGAATAATGGTTAAACGTAATTCGAAAAATATTTCCTTTGTGACCTATGTCTATTTAAAACAACAAATTTTGAAAAAGAATTGTTAGTGAGTCCGCCAAACAACAAAGACAAACAAATGACAAGACAGTTTTGTTTGTCTCTGTTGTCTTGGCGGATTCATTCACAATTCTTTTGAAAATTTGTTTCAGTTTCCGCCTGCAGTCACCCCAATTTGTTTCAGTTTCCGCCTGCAGTCACCCCACTTTGTTTCAGTTTCCGCCTGCAGTCACCCCACTTTGTTTCAGTTTCCACCTGCAGTCACCCCACTTTGTTTCAGTTTCCGCCTGCAGTCACCCCACTTTGTTTCAGTTTCCGCCTGCAGTCACCCCACTTTGAAACTTGTTTCAGTTTCCGCCTGCAGTCACCCCACTTTGTTTCAGTTTCCGCCTGCAGTCACCCCACTTTTGAAACTAGCATTTAAAACAACATTCGTTGATTCAGTTCATTTCGAAAATAGAACGGCTTTTAAACGGAAAGAAACTGAAGAAGATACTAGATTGTTTGAACGTCGTTTTCCATCTGTGTTTCTTTTATTTGTACATATTGGTGTATGTTTCGGGCTACTTGATTCGTCGAATGTTGTAACCTTTCTTGTGATTGGTTGGGAGAGCTTGCTGCATTGGGTTTGAAAAGGGGTGGTGGTGGTGGTGGTGATGGTGGCAGCAGTAGTGACTGCTGAAAAAGTGATGTGGTGGCTGTCATAGTGAAACCTCACTCAGTGATGGCTGTCATAGTGATAGCGTATTCAACAATAGCTAAAGTAGTAGAAGCTTACACAATGACAGCTTATAAAATTATTGCTCACTCAGTGGTAGCCGATGTGATAGCTCACTCAGTGATGGCTGACATACTCACAGCTCACTCAGTGCTAGTTGATATAGTGATAGCTCATCCAGTAATAGCTCACTTAATGATAGCTGTTATAGGGATAGCTCACTATGTCTTTGCCGACTTAGTGACAGCTCACTTAATGATAGCTGACAGTAAGAGCTTACTCAAAGGGAGCTGATATAGCGATGGTTCACTCATTGATAGCCGACACCGTGATAGCTCTCTCATATGGTTACTGGCATAAGAGCTCACTCAATAAGAGTTGATATACTGATAGGTCACTCAGAGGAAGCTGACAAAGTAATATCTCACTCGGTGGTAGCTGACACAGTAACGTCACACTCAATGATTGCTGACATAATGACAGCTCACTCAGTGATAGCTGACCTAGTGATAGCTCACTCAGTGATAGCTGACCTAGTGATAGCTCACTCAGTGATAGCTGACCTAGTGATAGCTCACTCACTGGTAGCCGACATGGTGACAGTTCACACTCACTGGTACCGACATAGTGACAGCTCACTCACTGGTACCGACATAGTGACAGCTCGCTCACTGGTAGCCGACATAGTGACAGCTCGCTTACTGGTAGCCGACAAAGTGACAGCTCACTCACTGGTACCGACATAGTGACAGCTCACTCACTGGTTGCCGACGTAGTGACAGCTCACTCACTAGTACCGACATAGTGATAGCTCACTCACTGGTACCGACAAAGTGATAGCTGACTGGTAGCCGACATAGTGATAGTTCACTCACTGGTAGCCGACATAGTGACAGCTCACTCACTGGTAGCCGACGTAGTGACAGCTCACTCACTGGTACCGACAAAGTGACAGCTCACTCTTTTGTAGCCGACATAGTGATAGTTCACTCACCGGTAGCCGACATAGTGATAGCTCACTCACTGGTAGCCGACGTAGCGATAGCTCACTCACTGGTAGCCGACATAGTGATAGCTCACTCACTGGTAGCCGACATACTGGTAGCCGACATAGTGATAGCTCACTCACTGGTAGCCGACAAAGTGATAGCTCACTCACTGGTAGTCGACATAGTGACAGCTCACTCACTGGTAGCCAACATAGTGACAGCTTACTCACTGGTAGCCGACATAGTGACAGCTCACTCACTGGTAGCCGACATAGTGATAGCTCACTCACTGGTAGCCGACATAGTGACAGCTTACTCACTGGTAGCCGACATAGTGACAGCTCAGTCACTGGTAGCCGACATAGTGATAGCTCACTCACTGGTAGCCGACATAGTGACAGCTTACTCACTGGTAGCCGACATAGTGACAGCTCAATCACTGGTAGCCGACATAGTGATAGCTCACTTACTGGTAGCCACCACCCAGACACCTCATTCAACAGCAGCCGACATAGTGACAGCTCACGCTCTAATAGTCGACGTAGTGAGGCCAGACTCCCAGACGGTCGAGTCTTCAACGTGTTGTGTACTGTGGACAACAAGGGGCAGGAAACAAGCAAGCTGCTGACATAGTGAGAGCTAGCTCACTCAGTGATAGGTGACACAGTGACAGCTCACTCAGTGATAGCTGACACAGTGACAGCTCACTCAGTGATAGCTGACACAGTGACAGCTCACTCAGTGATAACTGACACAGTGACAGCTCACTCAGTGATAGCTGACACAGTGACACTCACTCAGTGATAACTGACACAGTGACATTTTTTTGAAACTTTTGACACAGTGACAGCTCACTCAGTGATAGCTGACACAGTGACAGCTCACTCAGTGATAGCTGACACAGTGACAGCTCACTCGATGATGCTGACTCAGCGGCAGCTCAGCCGACACAGCGATGACTGACTCCCAGAAAGTCGAGGCCTCAGTCAAGTTAAGTCAAAATTATCTTTATTGAGGGTTAAAGAATATGATTTACAGTTTTTTTTTTCATCGTCCACTCACAAAAAAAGAATAAACATCAGTTACAATAATGAAGAAAAAAGAAACGCGAAGCAATGCATACGCTGACATACAAAAAATATACAGTGTTATGAAAACAATGAAAAATCTAACGACTATCACTACCAATATTTGATTAACAATATGCAACATATCAGACTAGGCGCATCAAAATATTTGAGAGAGAGAGAGAGAGAGAGAGAGAGAGAGAGAGAGAGAGAGAGAGAGAAAAGAGACAGAGAGACAGACAAATTGACAGAGAAACCAACAGTGGGAGGGTGAGAGAGAGAGAGAGAGAGAGAGAGAGAGAGAGAGAGAGAGAGAGAGAGAGAGAATCTGTAACAATATGTATAATCACAGATTACTTTACAATTTATCCATCAAATTCTTATTTATGTAGGGTTTTTTTTCAAATACTAGTTTAGGGCGTGATTTTAAAGAAGAAGGTAAACTGTTCCATACCGTTCCTCCAGAATATGTGAAGCTAGAAGTGTGCAGATCGTTGCGGGGTCTGGACAATGAAAGTTCATGTGCTGTGTCGTTGTGTTGCGGGCCACCAGGAGCAGCAGAAGAGCCAGCTGCTGACGGCCAGCATGTGAAGCTAGAAGTGTGCAGATCGTTGCGGGGTCTGGACAATGAAAGTTCATGTGCTGTGTCGTTGTGTTGCGGGCCACCAGGAGCAGCAGAAGAGCCAGCTGCTGACGGCCAGCATGTGAAGCTAGAAGTGTGCAGATCGTTGCGGGGTCTGGACAATGAAAGTTCATGTGCTGTGCCGTTGTGTTGCGGGCCACCAGGAGCAGCAGAAGAGCCAGCTGCAGACGGCCAGCATGTGAAGCTAGAAGTGTGCAGATCGTTGCGGGGTCTGGACAATGAAAGTTTATGTGCTGTGTCGTTGTGTTGCGGGCCACCAGGAGCAGCAGAAGAGCCAGCTGCTGACGGCCAGCATGTGAAGCTAGAAGTGTGCAGATCGTTGCGGGTCTGGACAATGAAAGTTCATGTGCTGTGTCGTTGTGTTGCGGGCCACCAGGAGCAGCAGAGAGCCAGCTGCTGACGGCCAGCATGTGAAGCTAGAAGTGTGCAGATCGTTGCGGGGTCTGGACAATGAAAGTTCATGTGCTGTGTCGTTGTGTTGCGGGCCACCAGGAGCAGCAGAAGAGCCAGCTGCTGACGGCAAGCATGAAGAAGCTGGACGAGGAGATCCGCACCACGGACGAGTTCGTCTACCAGATGATCCCCAAGCCCGTGGCCGACCGCCTGAGGCAGGGAGAGTCCGCCGTCAACACCTGTCAGGTAGGGGACCGGGCGTGGAGAACACCCCTCTCACCCATCCCCCCAACCCCCCCCTCCCCCTCCCCTCTTCAGAACCATGAGATGGGGTTGGGTGAGGTCAGTTTCGGATTCAAATTGCGTATTTAGCACCATACCCTCAATGCTTTACGGAAACGAGAGAGAGGTGGCGGGGGGGATAGAGAGGGAGAGATAAAGTGTAAAAGAGGAGGGAGGGAGAGAGAGAGAGAGGGGGGGGGACATTTACAATAATTATGTTTTCATTACCAAGCTAGTCATGTGACAGGGGTTGGGTCGACAAGAAGACAGTGAAATGGAAATTCATCTTTAACACCACATATGTGTCGTCTTTAACACCACATATGTGTCATCTTTAACACCACATATGTGTCATCTTTAACACCACATATGTGTCATCTTTAACACCACATATGTGTCATCTTTAACGCCACATATGTGTCATCTTTAACACCACATACGTGTTATCTTTAACACGACATATGTGTCGCAAAAGAAATGTTTTCAGTACAACAGACTTGTATATATTCCAGTAACTGAGAACAAAGGACCAAATTCAATGCCGTACACATGAATGCCTGAGAGAGAGAGAGAGAGAGAGAGAGAGAGAGAGAGAGAGAGAGAGAGGGGGGGCGGGGAGTAGGGGGGAGGACTGAGAGAAGAGAATGCATTTCTTGTTGTTTATAAACCAGCCGACAGACGGGGTCCACAGCACGGCTGGAGGGGGGGGGGGGGAGCAGGGAGGGAGGGAGAGAGAAGAGAGAGAGAGAGAGAGAGAGAGAGAGAGAGAGAGAGAGAGCATGGAAGATAGAAATGATGGGCGGACGACGATTGCAGATACATAATTCACCCGTCGTTGTGACAGTAACGTAACAAGGATTAGTGTTGTTGTTTTTTTCAACAAATAACAACAACAATGATAATAACAACAACAAATAGCCCAGTGAAGTTAAAGAGGGATGAGGAAGAGGGCGTCAGAGAGGCCGTGCCCCTTTTCTGGCATCCTATGGGCACCATGGAAGTCTGCATGGCGAATAGAACCACGGGGTCACGCTCGTTTACAGTCGACGTTCGCCTCCTGGGAAGAGACGTCAGTAGACTCGCACTGGCTCTGTTCGTCCATCAATGCCTTGATGTCTCTCAGACACGTTCCGCCTGTGATAGGTGTGTGGTGCTGTCACCACCAGGGGAGGGCAGTACATCGCTCTCTGATGGTTCCCAGGGCGGCCTGCGAAGGGCAGAAGTATGACGTTGCCATGAAGGAACAAGTTAAAAGATTAAGGACATTCGATGCAGGAAAGTTTTAAGTCTGTCTGTTTGTCTGTCTGTCTGTCTTCCACTCTCTCTCTCTCTCTCTCTCTCTCTCTCTCTCTCTCTCTCTCTCTCTCTCTCTCCCTCTCTCGCTCTCGCTCTCTCTCCTTCTCTCTCTCTGTCTCTCTCTGTCCGTCCGTTTGTCTGCCAGTTTGTTGTGCTCTCTCTCTCTCTCTCTCTCTCTCTCTCTCTCTCTCTCTCTCTCTCTGTCCGTCCGTTTGTCTGCCAGTTTGTTGTGCTCTCTCTGTCTGTCTCTCTCTCTCTCTCTTTCTTGCTCTCTCTCTCTCTCTCTCTCTCTCTCTCTCTCTCTCTCTCTCTCTCTCTCTCTCTCTCTCTGTCTCTCTTTCTCGCTCTCTCTTTCTCTGTCTCTCTGTGTGTCTCTCTCTTTCTCGCTCTCTCTCTCTCTCTCTGTCTCTCTATCTCGCTCTCTCTCTGTCTCTCTCTCTTTCTCGCTCTCTCTCTCTCTCTCTCTCTCTCTCTCTCTCTCCTCCCTCCCTCCCTCCCTCCCTCTGTGCCTCCGCTCCCTCCCTCCCTCGATCCCTCTCTCTATGCCTCCCTTCTCTCCCTCCCTCCTTCCCCCCCCCTCTCTCTCTCTCTCTCTCTCTCTCTCTGTTCCCGAAGATTGTCTGCTGATCAAGGTCATTGTTTCTCCAAAGATAGTTTCCTCTCAAAGATTTTTTTTCTCTACAGGGTTTGTCTTCTCTCTTCGAGATTTGCCTGTTTCCAGCGTTTGTCTTTCCAACGTTTGTTTCTCCACCAACATTTGATTTTTTTTTTTACGTTTGTCTGTCCAACGTTTGTGTCTTCTCCAACATTTGATTTTTTTCTTTGAGCTTTTGTCCCTCCAAAGGGCGAGTTTTTTTTTTCTCTAATGTTTGTTTTCTCTGTAACGTCTGTCTCTAAAGTCTCTCTGCTCGCCAAAGTTTAACTCTTCTCTAAGGCTTGTTTCTTCTCCAAAGTGAGTCTTTTTTCCCATGTTCGTCTCTGTGACGTTCGTCCATTCTCCAAGTTTTGCCACGTCTGCAAGGTTTCCTTCTCCTTCCCCGCCTATCTCCCCCCCCCCCTCCCCCCAGGGTTTGTCATCTCTCCTACGTTTCTGTACTTTCCAAAGTTTTTCCTCTCCAGTTTCCCTCTCAGTCCTGGATCTTCTGATCTAAAGACGCGGTGTGGGTGAAGGGAGAAAGATTCATCGTTTGACCTCCATCCTTTAATAATGTCAGCGTGCGAAGGAAGCGAGAACCTGGGGAAACACATCGATTGACGAGAGTGCAGCACCTGTGCTGTCCAGTGACCGACCACGCCTGTACACAGCGAAGGAGCAAGAAAGAGAGGCAGCGAGTGGATCGATGTATGACGTAATGCCCAGAATTTGTACCCCGGGGGTGTCACTGGCGATAGATGGCGGAGAGGACACAGGTCGATGTAATGACGGTGCTTCGCTTAATTCCAGAGGGTCGTTGATGCGTGTGGTTGGGGTGGATGGAACAAGGGGGTGCTTTGCTGTAGGATGTTTTGACAGTCATCCACACCCTCTCATTCTGCTGGTGGTGTGTTTACTTGTTAGCGGGGAGGGGGGGGGGTGATGGAGTAGGGAGGTAGGTTGATTGTCCCATATTGCACGTGCCAGAGATATAGCTATGCTGTTCCACAGTACGGCCAACGGCGTGTGCACTTCAAACTGAACTGCGTGTTTCTTTGCCTCTTATTCATTTTTCTTCCCGTTCTTTCATTTTTTTTTTTCCTTTTTCTTGGGGAGGGGGGGGGGGGAAGGGGAGGAGGGAATTGCTGTCTCACCTCCCTCCCCTCTCAAGGGCATTAATTTTCCTCGCCGCTGATTCCGGCTGTTCTCATATACCGCCACATCCATTCATGTTCTGTAGCGATCCCAGCAGCAGCACCTATCACAGAGAGCTATTAGTGTCAGGATGTCGTGGGATTACCCGCCACAGGAGACGCTGCGCTGCCGCTGAATCACTAGTTTGGCGGTGTGCGGTGGTGCATGTTCTGATCCAGCATACGCTGGACGCCGTGCACTCGTCCGATGTAACGAGAGAGGGTGAGACAAAGATTTAGAGTGAAGAGGATTGGTATCTTTGTTTTACACCTGTGGCGTTCCATGGCGTACATTGAAGGCATTCACCACTTCCTGTTGGTCTGATGGGCTCTGTATCTGCCTCCTGTTCACGAGGTTAGTTGTTTACCACACTTCACAGGTGACAATGTCAAAGAGTCAAATTGGAACCACACACACACACACACACACACACACACACACACACACACACACACACACACACACACACACACTGTGGTTCACTTGCGGACAAAGCCTACGTACAGGCGGTAGGCTGCCCTTGCCCAACAGCGGACGACAAGAAGCTGTCCTGTGTGATTAACTCATAGGGCGGCCCTGTCAACTAAATTGCTCTATCTCCCGGAAGAGGATAGTGACCAAAGCTAGCGAACGGGATTCCGACAAGGGCGAGTCGTGGGAAAATGAGAGGAGTTACTGTCCTTGCTCCCTCAGCTTCTGTTGGTGAAACTCATTATGATACCCCCGGCACAGGCAGCGATGATGCACCCATGGAATCTTACCCAGACATACCTCCTGCAAGCCATTGATATTCTTACCACCACTGGGACCGATGCTTCCCCAGTGTGTCTAACCTAGACGCACGAAATGTAATTCAGTGATCTTCTCACCGTTTCGGGAAAAACTACAAAACGTTAAACTTCCCAAGACAACCAGCGGAGAAAAAGTATAAGAAGACATGCAGGAAAAGCCCCCCCCCCCCCCTTCTTCCCCCCCCCCCCCCCCCCCCCCCCAAAAAAAAAAATGAATGGGATGCTGAAAATACACGAAGTAAAAACAATGAAGGGAGATTTTTAAACCTTATCCTTGAAGATCAGAAGGAGGCAAGGAAGGTAAATTTATGCCATCGGAAAGCGTAGTCAGTTCCGCTGTTCAGGCGTCCAAGTGACGTCAGTCATATCGACGCTGACAACAGCTAATAATCGTGTCAAGTAGCCTCAGCTCGGATCTCCTAAGAGACGCAGTTCCTCGAAGGTTGTCCAGGTAATTATGTGGATTAAACAAACAGAGGACCAAAAATAAATGCAAGGTAAACAGTTTTTCCTTCATGATGAAAAATGGAATCAAATTATAAGAAAAATGAAAACCAATTTTGGTGAAATTTGCCTTGCATGATCGAAGATAGTTGTAACTGGAAAAAAAAGTCTAGATTGAAAGAAGGTCAACCCATCGTTATGAATTGCGTGTGTGTTGTTTTTAATTTTTTTTTTTTTTTTTCATTTTTCTTTTTTCTTTTTTTTTTCCTTGGAAAAAGGGGGGGGGGGGGGGGGGGGGCTTTTTTCAAAATAGTTATTGGGTAACTGCATTTGTTGTTGTTGGGACAGTACCTTTTTGCAGGATTTTTTTTCAAACTTCTTTTGTCGCCCAAAAATAACTTTTGCTTGTGGCTAAATGTTAATCACCATTGATCTGGTTGATGCTCAGTCAACCCTAAAGACTGTTCTGTGCTGAGACCTAAGCTCTGTGCTGAGACCTAAGCTCTGTGCTGAGACCTAAGCTCTGTGCTGAGACCTAAGTTCTGTGCTGAGACCTAAGTTCTGTGCCGAGACCTAAGTTCTGTGCTGAGACCTAAGTTCTGTGCCGAGACCTAAGTTCTGTGCTGAGACCTAAGTTCTGTGCTGAGACCTAAGTTCTGTGCTGAGACCTAAGCTCTGTGCTGAGACCTAAGTTCTGTGCTGAGACCTAAGCTCTGTGCTGAGACCTAAGCTCTGTGCTGAGACCTAAGCTCTGTGCTGAGACCTAAGCTCTGTGCTGAGACCTAAGCTCTGTGCCGAGACCTAAGCTCTGTGCTGAGACCTAAGTTCTATGCTGAGACCTAAGCTCTGTGCTGAGACCTAAGTTCTGTGCTGAGTGCTGAGACCTAAGCTCTGTGCTGAGACCTAAGCTCTGTGCTGAGACCTAAGTTCTGTGCTGAGTGCTGAGACCTAAGCTCTGTGCTGAGACCTAAGCTCTGTGCTGAGACCTAAGCTCTGTGCTGAGACCTAAGAAAAGGAGGCAAAATATTGGTAGAATTTGTTTGGAGCGCGCCCATGTAGTATCGCATTCACCAGTTCTCTGTTGGCTGTTCTTCTGTCTCTCCGCCCTCTCCCTCTTCGGTTGTTTGTCTACTCCGTTTCACACCCCCTACCCCCCACCTACCTCTCTCTCCATCTCTCTCTCTCTCTCTCTCTCTCTCTCTCTCTCTCTCTCTCTCTCTCTCTCTCTCTCTCTCTTCCGAAAGATTTATTAAAATATTCATCTTTTTTTTCCACGCTCGGAGCAGCATCCTGAGAGACTGTACAGCTCTGACATTTTGTGTTGGCACCACGCCTACCGTCTCAGCATTTGTCGTTCCCGCTAACCACCCTCACTTCATTCCCCTCGCTCTTTGACCATCCTTTGAGCTCTGGTCGACAGGGTCAGTGTTTCTGCATGTCTTGTCTTCGTCACCGACATCGCCTCGTCCCATCTTCTCACCAAGATCGACCGACTGTCTCTCCGAGGAGAGGACTTCTGTGACCCTGAACGTAAATGGAGCAAAGTTCCATGACAGTTTCCAGGATCCATTTGGCCTCAAATCTTGCAGGAAAAGGAGTGCATGATATTGATTTGTCTCTATCTTTTAAGGGAAAGTGTATGTACGATACATTGGTCTGTTTCCTTTAAAGGAAAAGAGTATGTAAGATTGGTTGGTCTCTATCGTTAAAGGAAAGGAGTATGTAAGATTCATTGGTCTCTATCCTTTAAAGGAAAGGGATATGCAAGATTCGTTGGTCACTATCGTTAAAGAAAAAGGGCATGTGAGATTTGTTGGTCTCTATCCTTTAAAGGAAATGGGTTGTAAGATTCATAGGTCACTGTCGTTTAAAGGAAAGGGGTATGTAAGATTCACTGGTCTCTATCCCTTAAAGAAATGGGGTATGCAAGATTCGTTGGTCTCTATCCCTTGAAGAAAAAGGGTATGTAAGAGCCATTGGTCTCTATCGTTTGAAGGAAAGGAGTATGCGAGATTCGTTGGTCTCTATCGTTTAAAGGAAAGGGGTATGTAAGATTCATTGGTCTATATCGTTACAGAAAAGGGTTATGTAAGATTCATTGGTCTCTATTGTTTAAAGCAAAGGGGTATGTAAGATTCATTGGTCTCAATCATTTGAAGGAAATTGGTATGCAAGATTCGTTGGTCATTATCGTTAAAGAAAAAGGGCATGTGAGATTCGTTGGTCTCTATCCTTTAAAAGAAGGGGGTTTGTAAGATTTTTTGGTCACTATCGTTTAAAGGCAAGGGGTATGTAAGATTCATTGGTCTCTGTCATTTAAAGGCAAGGGGTATGTAAGATTCACTGGTCTCTATGTTAAATTGAAGGGGTATGTAAGATTCACTGGTCTCTATGTTAAATTGAAGGGGTATGTAAGATTCACTAGTCTATATGTTAAATTGAAGGGGTATGTAAGATTCACTGGTCTCTATCGTCAAATGAAAGGGGTATGTAAGATTCCCTGGTCTCTATGTTAAATTGAAGGGGTACGTAAGATTCACTGGTCTCTATGTTAAATTGAAGGGGTATGTAAGATTCACTGGTCTCTATCGTCAAATGAAAGGGGTATGTAAGATTCCCTGGTCTCTATGTTAAATGAAAGGGGTATGTAAGATTCTGTGGTCGCTATCGTTTAAAGGAAAGGGGTGTATAAGATACATTGATCTCTATCGTTAGAGGAAAGTGGTATGTAAAATACATTGGTCTCTATCGTTTAAAGGAAAGAGGTATGCAAGATTTATTGGTCTCTTTTCTCTAAAGGAAAGGGGTATTTAAGATTCGTTGGTGTCTATCGTTTTAATGGAAAGGGGTAAGTAAGATACATTGGTCTGTATCTCTAAAGGAAAGGAGTATGAAAGATAGGCCACATTGATCTCTGTCGTTTAAAGGAAAGGAGTATGAAAGATAGGCTACATTGATCTCTGTCGTTTAAAGGAAAGGAGTATGAAAGATAGGCTACATTGATCTCTGTCGTTTAAAGGAAAGGAGTATGAAAGATAGGCTACATTGATCTCTGTCGTTTAAAGGAAAGGAGTATGAAAGATAGGCTACATTGATCTCTGTCGTTTAAAGGAAAGAAGTATGAAAGATAGGCTACATTGATCTCTGTCGTTTAAAGGAAAGGAGTATGAAAGATAGGCTACATTGATCTCTGTCGTTTAAAGGAAAGAAGTATGAAAGATAGGCTACATTGATCTCTGTCGTTTAAAGGAAAGGAGTATGAAAGATAGGCTACATTGATCTCTGTCGTTTAAAGGAAAGGAGTATGAAAGATAGGCCACATTGATCTCTGTCGTTTAAAGGAAAGAAGTATGAAAGATAGGCTACATTGATCTCTGTCGTTTAAAGGAAAAGAGTATGAAAGATAGGCTACATTGATCTCTGTCGTTTAAAGGAAAGGAGTATGAAAGATAGGCTACATTGATCTCTGTCGTTTAAAGGAAAAGAGTATGAAAGATAGGCTACATTGATCTCTGTCGTTTAAAGGAAAGGAGTATGAAAGATAGGCTACATTGATCTCTGTCGTTTAAAGGAAAGGAGTATGAAAGATAGGCCACATTGATCTCTGTCGTTTAAAGGAAAGGAGTATGAAAGATTCATTGGTCGTCCTCCTTTAACGGAAAGGGATATTTAAGATTCGTTGGTCTCTGTTGTTAAAGGAAAAGGGCATGTAACATTCATTGGTTTCTAATCTTGAAAGAAGCAGGTGTGTAATATTCGGTCGTCACTTTCCTTGTTTTCATGAAGGGTAATAACCTCTTTTTCCGGGGGAGACAGAGTTAACAGCTATTATCAGTTCTGACTCTGTAATGCTTCCATACACCATGACCGCAGTGCTTATCTCTCTGTTCATTGGCTTAGACGGCTTTACTGTTCCCGATGGTGTCTGTCACCGCCTTCTCTTCTGTCTTGTTGTGTCAGCTAACCAAGACAGTCTCTGGAAGGCTGACTGTGCTAAGGGTCATTATCTGTCCCAATGGGCTACCAGGTATCGCTTAGGATATCCGAAGAAGTAAACGCCTTGAAAAGTCTCGACCAATGGCGAGAAAGGAGAGAATCGCATAGTCTGACACACATGCTGTTATAAGCGGGGAGAGGGGGGGGGGGAGGGGGGAGAGAAACAGAGGGACCGAGTAAAACTCTGAAGTCACTTAGTCAGCATCCTTTTATTTGTTTGAGTTCCCGGAACAGATGTCAGAAACGAAGTTGTGTGTGTGTGTGTGTGTATGTGTGTGTGTGTGTGTGTGTGTGTGTGTGTGTGTGTGTGTGTGTGTGTGTGTGTGTGTGAGAGAGAGAGAGAGAGAGAGAGAGAGAGAGAGAGAGAGAGAGAGAGAGAGAATGCTTTTAGGGAAAAAAAAAAACAAAAAAAAACGATAGTCATTTTGTGCAGAATTTTCACTCACCCGCCCTTCTTGGAATTCCGTGCGGTAGTTTGTTCGTTTCTGATTTCTGTCCTTTTTTCCTGTCTTTTTATTGTTTTCCTAATTCCTACACGGAGACGAAGACACGACGCGCAGAAAACTCATCCTGCCCACCAAGCCTTTGGTTGAGAAGCAGGAGGAAGACGAGAGAATGGTTAGGAGAAAATGAACGCAGAGACGGTTACCGTACTGCGAATAGACAGGTCGAAAGGTCAGAGCTATGCACTATCTCGGGAAGATTTACCCACTTCCTCCATGATCCGAGAGAAGAATTTCAGTAGAACTCTCGGAAAAGATTAGCTATTTATTAGGAATTGAGAAGTGAGAGAAGGGGGGAGTGGGAGGGAAGCAAAAACAGAGAGAGAGAGAGAGAGAGAGAGAGAGAGAGAGAGAGAGAGAGGGGGAGCAGACGGACAACTTGATCGCAACACGTAAGCAGAGTTGTTTAATATAATTAATTTCTTCAAAATAAAAGAGAGCTGAAAAGGAAACTTGGCTTCGTATGGAAGCGCATTAATCAGTGTAAGAGAAGGTAATTCATCTGCAGAAAGAAGTTTCTAAAGTGTCCCTTGAGCTGCGCTCCGTCAATAAATACCTTCTCTTACGGGAGAAAATGTGGCTACAATCGGATATTGTCTCCTGCTCTCCGTCAATAAATACCGTCTCTTACGGAGAAAATGTGGCTACAGTCGGATATTGTCTCCTGCGTGGAAAAGAAAGAAAACGAGAAAAGCATCGTACGTTTCTAAAAGTCCCTATCACACAATGTAAAGACAACAGCGAAAGGAGAGATTTTTTTTTCTGAGGCAGTAGTGAGTGGCACAAACAAGGAAAGAGAGAGAGGGCGTCAAAACAAGGGAGGAACAGACGACGGAAAGGACTTCCAACGAATCCTTCAGAAGACATGGAGGTATCATAACAGCACAATAACCGCCCGGGCATCCCAGCGGGACAGATAAAGACCGTTAGGGTTAGTACAGCCATCTGCGTGAGACTGCATCGATCAACTGACAGAAACAGATAGCCGAGCAACAATGATGGCGCGCCCTCAGGGGCGGTGGACCAACCGTCTGCGGCAGTGAATCAGTCAAGGGAGAGAACTGGGATCATGACGGGCAGTCATCTTGTGACCTACCGTTCGGTTCACCGTTCTATTTACATGCCTTGCTTGACTTCCACCCGTTTCCTTCAAAGCCAGAAGCCAATATTGTTAGCTGGGGGACTCGCACCGAGTTCGGACAATGGCTAGTATCCCTGGAGACGATACGAAGGCATTTCTGAAGACTGTTGGAAGCTTTCGTAACGCCTGTGAGGCTACGGATGTAATTGGTTGTTACCAGGGTTCGAACTTGGTAACACTGACTGTCTAAGGCACTCCTTTTCCTTCTCCTCTTCTCCTCCTCCTCCTCCTCCTCCCTCCCCCTCCTCCTCCTCTTCCTTCTTTTTCTTCTTCTTTTTCTTCTTCTTGTTCTTCTTCTTCTTCTTCTTCAAAATGGAAGCATTAACTTGAGACAAAAAAAACTATCAGTGTTAGTGTCATCAGGCGATTCGAGATTCCTGTCTAAAGAGTTTGTTTCAATCTCCAGCTATGAGCAAGACCAGATCTGATTTATGCTGGAAGACTTCGTGCAAGACTGTTCTTGTCAAATCAAGGAAAACCAACGCATTTATTTCTATCAAGAGAAGAATAATTCAGATTTCTAAAATGTCAAATCGCCTGTGTCCTTGTGATTTACCAGGTTCGTGACCAGTGTCTATACAAGAGGTGTCATAGCAAATGCCGTGGCCCACCCTAAATATACCGCGACCTGAATGCTTGAACTGACGTCATGAAAACTTTCTTCCAGTCGTTTTGTCTGCTGGTCGGTCGGTCGTCTCTCAGTGCTAGTGTATTGGAGACGGCTCTTCTGCCTTAATCTGCGTTTTCTCATTTACGTGTCGAGAGGGGAGGGCAGCGGCGTGTCGAGAGCGGAGGGCAGCGGCGTGTCGAGAGCGGAGGGCAGCGGCGTGTCGAGAGCGGAGGGCAGCGGCGTGTCGAGAGGGGAGGGCAGCGGCGTAAGATGGAGGGAGGAGGGAGGGAAGGGAAAGTTGGTGGTAGGAAGGGAGGGGGAGCAAATGGACGTCAGGGTGTTTTTCTTTTTCTTTTCTATTTGGAAAAAGTATGGGTTTTCTTTTGGTGTGGTCTACATTGTGAAGGAAAGAAACCGTGCCGGAAGTTGCCTGGTTCACCCACCCTGTTTTTCCGCCCGCTTTTTATGTGTTTGTTAGGCAAACAAAAATGGTAGTAGAAGTGTGCCCCTCCCTCCCCTTCGCCTAGCCCCCCTCCCCCAGTCCCCCCCCCCTACCACACACACACACACACACACACACACACACACACACACACACACACACACACACGCACGCACTCAGACCTCCACCCCACCCCACACCTCTCTCTCTCTCAGATGGCCTTCGTGGTCGGCTGGGCTATAAGCCATATGACATGATTGACTTATGAAATGTTTATGTATGCCTGTGCGATGTTTACATATGTTCAGTTTTGCATGTGTGTGTGTGTGTGTGTGTGTGTGTGTGTGTGTGTGTGTGTGTTGTGTGTGTGTGTGTGTGTGTGTGTGCAATATTTTATAATGAGATTTTTTACTATTTTCTTTATATAAAAAAAAGTTTTTGTTTTTGTTTTGTTTTTCTTATTGCTGTGTTTGATTTTGTCAAATCGATGTAATTGTCCCTTTTCATTTATTGTTATTTTGAGGGCATAGTGTAAAAAAGCTTCCAGCTTATCTATTCACCCTCATTAAAGATTTCGAGTTTCCACACACACGCACGCACGCACGCACGCACGCACGCCACGCACGCACGCACGCACGCACGAGAGAGAGAGAGAGGGGGGGGGAGGGAGGAGGGGGGACGGAAATCATTTATGTCTAATTCGCAGAAGTCAGGGACGTATTCTACGTGCCCAAAATGACCCTTGCATCCCGACAGTAACGGCTGGCAGCGCCAGACTTGATAGGACTGCCTTGGACAGCCGCCGACAGTAACAGCTGGCAGCGCCAGACTTAATAGGACTGCCTTGGACAGCCGCCGACAGTAACAGCTGGCAGCGCCAGACTTGATAGGACTGCCTTGGACAGCCGCGACAGTAACAGCTGGCAGCGCCAGACTTGATAGGACTGCCTTGGACAGCGCCGACAGTAACAGCTGGCAGCGCAGACTTGATAGGATGCCTGGACAGCCGCCGACAGTAGCTGGCAGCGACAGACTTGATAGCTGCCTTGGACAGCCGCGACAGTAACAGTGGCGCGCAGACTTGATAGGACTGCTTGGACAGGGACAAGGAGGAGCCAGAGAAATTCCGGGGAGTGGGGTGGGAGGAGGGACAAAGTCAGTCTGTAGCGGGGTTGGAAGGTGAACTGGCCATGCAGGGCAGGCGAGATAGAGGGTGGACAGTACTTTGCCATCGCTAGAGTTCCAGGGCTATCGAAGACATTCGCGCACTTACGTGATCTTGTTGGCATTCTGCTTCCTGTTGACGGTTTAGCTGTCTCCACACTTTGCTCTGATTGTGCCAAACTCACAAGTCTGAAGCACACACGTGGTGATCCGCATGAGGAGGAGAAAAAATCTATGTTCAGACGGGGGGGGGGGGGGGGGGGGGGGCAGCTTCACTGAACAGCATATAAAAACAAACTGGCAAGTATTGTTACCTGAGAGGGCGGCCTATCCAGATGGACGATTCTCTCGTGGCTCGCTCTGATGAAAGTGGTCAGTGACTTGCACAAGCGAATGGGACTCGCACAAGGGGAGATAATGGGGAGGCGAAGCATTATGCATATGCTTAAACCACTAACCTTTTGTGTGGTTTATCGTGTGCGGCATTTTTGTATGTACTTGCTGTCACTGACTTTCTGCGCTTTTCTTTCAAGCTTGCCAGCTGGCTTCAGAATTGCCAAGCCCAGTGTTGGTAGAGGACGTTTGGTTCTCTCTGGAGACGTCCAGAAGAGAGAGAGAGGTATCTGATCTGACGTATTGCAGTCTCCCGGGTGTATGGGATTCCTTTCGCTTTCGATGGGCTCTGTAGGCGAATAACGGATCAGTAGATTGGATGCGTCGTGACCAAGGATCTTCTTCTTCTTCTTCTTTTCTTCTTCTTCTTCGTCTTCTTCTTCTTCTTCTTGTCTTTTTCTCGTCTTCTTCTCATTTCAGTTTCTTCCACCTCCTCCGTCTTGATATTTGTTTTTTTACGGTTTTTTTTTTTCTTCTTTCTTTTTTTGTTTTTTGTTTTTTAAACTTGTTTCATCTTTCTCCTTCACCCTCTTCTTTGTCTTCTTAGTTTGCTCCTTTTCGTTCCTTCTTCTCTTCTTTTTGTCCTCCCCCTCTCCTCCCCCTCTTCCTCTCCTCCCCCTCTTCCTCTCCTCCCCCTCTTCCTCTCCTCCCCCTCTTCCTCCTCTACTTCCTTTAAATTGGCTTCAGTTTAAGCTGGCTGAGACTTCTACCACTCGATGTAATAAGATATTTTCCATGGGGATAATAGGTCTCTCTCTCTCTCTCTCTCTCTCTCTCTCTCTCTCTCACACCACACACACACACACACACACACACACACACACACACACAGCACACACACACACACACCACGCACGCACGCACGCACGCACGCACGCACGCACGCACGCACGCACATACACATACATACACACACACTCTCTCTCTCTCACACGCACACACACTTACACACACACACACACACACACACACACACATATACACACACACGCGCGAGCGCGCGCGCGCGCACACACACACACACACACACACACACATACATACACCCACACTCTCACACACACACCACACACACACACACAACACACACACACACACACACCACACACACACACACATACGCGCGCGCCCACACACTCACTCACTCACAAGGGATGAAATCATGCCGCGAATGTTCGGAACTTCTTGTTAAATTTGTACTTTCCTCAAAACAAAACAAATGATTAAATGAGAGCAGAAAAAGAACGAGACGCTTTCCGCTGAAACTGTCAAAGACAGTTCGTAGAGGGGAAACGGGAAGACTCAACAGTCGTTTAGACAGCCTTCACAAGAGTAGGCAAATATATGCTAGTGGAAATGGGTGACGTGAATGCAATAAACACATGCACGCTGATGCTGCAAAATCGTCAGAGTTACGAAGTTATCTACCTTTAACAAACTGGAAGTTTCTCAGGGACAGTTACGTCAGTCGTGGATGGCGCAAAGACAGAAGGACGTCAGTCTTTGGCAATGTCAGCAACAGGTCAGGTCAGGAGAGAAGTCCACGCCGTTGAGAGCAGTGGAGACGGGGTTTATTCAGTGAAGGGCCGCACCTACCTGTTGAGGGCGATGTGGTCATGTTCATGAATGCTCATGAATGATGCAGAGAGGCCCTTGGCGGTGTGTTTAAAAAGAAAATGCGGAGCCTGCGGTGCGTCCTTCTGTCCTGGAGAGCTGACCAGGTCAAGGAGAACGAGAATGTAGCGATTGACCTCAATACTCGCTCCCTCACCCTCTGCCCTCCCCCCTCCCCCACCCGCACTCTTTCCTCTTCTGCCTTCTCAGCGCCAAAGCCAGTGTGGATTCATTATTTATCGTTAATGGCACGTTCATACAGGGTGATGTCTCATTCTTCTGAACATCAGAGTGGCACTTAACCGCTTTTCTGAACGCAAATATCACACTTTTGAATCTCACTTTACTTTAAAATGTCACAAATGCTTCCTATCCGATCACAAATGCTTCCTATCCGATCACAAATGCTTCCTATCCGATCACAAATGCTCCTATCGATCACAAATGCTTCCTGCCCTGTTACCGCCCTGAATTTCTGCAGTTATCTTACACATCGCTATGACAGTGACGTCATATGTGAACGTCGTCGGTGGTGCCCGCCTGTTCGTGACGTTTACAGTGTAGGTTTCGTCATGGCTACGTCACGCTGTGAACTGGAGGATGCTAAAGGACAACTAGTGATAACCATGCAGCCATCACTAGGCCACAAGTGGTTCCACTTCCGCCACATACGACCAAGTTCCGGGATAACGGTGTCGAAGTCTCAGCGGTCAACAGAAGGTTATGAATATCAGGTGGTCATGACGAAGCCAGTCATAGGAAACCCGCACAACTATGGAGTCACTTGGGGGGTGCTCAGTAGTACCTGTTCTGTTTCAGCATCCGCAGGGCACCATACACTAAGCCTTCCTCACCCACCGACAGGAATACGTGCTTAGTCGAGAAGCCAGCTTGAATGAACCATCCCCTCAGTGGGGAGGCTTTCCTCACGTCAACGGTCCTCATGAACTTGTCGAAATGCCGCTGGTAGCTGTAAATCCAACAGGAATAATGGTAATAGTTGGAAGAATCTCCGACAGCTCAGTTTGAGGTATGACTAGCTTCTATCCTTTCTAACGTGCATGTCTGTATCAAAGTCTAAAAGAAAATGCAGACCTGCTGCTTAAATTTCATGGTTAAATAGTAGAACAGGTCCAGAACATTTATGCCAAAGGCCTGCTCTTAGAAGCTTTTTTCAGACTGCCGATGGTAGGTGCTGGCAGTTGTGTGAGAGGTAAGCAGTTGCCACGCCTCATACTTTTGAGTGACTCTCTCTCTCTCTCTCTCTCTCTCTCTCTCTCTCTCTCTCTCTCTCTCTCTCTCTCTCTCTCTCTCTCTACAGTTAAGGAATTCATGCAGTGTGCAGATGGTGTGCCACTCCGCCACGTTCGCTCTGCGAGTTTTTTCTTTGTGGTTCACCCTTTATCTTGGGGAGGGGGGGAGAGTGGGGAGGGGGTGGTAGGCCCAATCTCATGATCGGTGGCATTAAGACCTGTTGTAAAATCATGTACAAACTGACAACCGACCAAATGTGCGGCAGTCGGTTGTGGTACAAAATTACATGACACATCACTGTAGAGGAACTGTACATTCATTATAAAGAGAACCTCTCTGTTTGGAGAGCTATGACATGACACATCACTGTAGAGGAACTGTACATTCATTATGAGAGAACCTCTCTGTTTGGAGAGCTATGACATGACACATCACTGTAGAGGAACTGTACATTCATTATGAGAGAACCTCTCTGTTTGGGGAGCTATGACATGACACATCACTGTAGAGGAACTGTACATTCATTATGAGAGAACCTCTCTGTTTGGGGAGCTATGACATGACACATCACTGTAGAGAGACTGTACATTCATTATGAGAGAACCTCTCTGTTTGGGGAGCTATGACATGACACATCACTGTAGAGGAACTGTACATTCATTATGAGAGAACCTCTCTATTTAGGGAGCTACCAGAACTCATCAGCCGTAGCACAACTAACACATTTTTAATGTTTTAGAAATGCAACTCTGCTTAATATAAAATTCACTGCCAGTAAAAACTAATGCAATATCACTACTGATAAAACCAGGTTCGTGGGAACAAGCCGAAAGAGAGAGAAACAGAGAGAGTTATAGGCTTAACAGCCCTTCTATTCACATCACAGTGCAGACGAGTCAGTGAATCATTTCACCGTGCTGCCACATCCCTAATGTAACATGATCAGACTCTCTCTCTCTCTCTCTCTCTCTCTCTCTCTCTCTCTCTCTCTCTCTCTCTCTCTCTCTCTCTCTCTCTCTTTTAAAGTACTGCTACATCCCCAATGTAATATGATCAGACTCCTCTGTCCAGTGCCCAGACGCGAAAGGCAACATAAGTCTACATATACTAAAGAAGTGTGGTGCCTGGAAACTGTGCCGGGTGGCTGTTGTTGCGTGTTGAAGAGCGCGTGTGGTTAATTGCAGGCGGAATTGAGGAGCACTTTTGATGTGATGTTATCCCCTGGTGCAGGTGATTTAGCTCTGTGTTTTGTGTGTGTGCGTGCGTGTGTGCGTGCGTGCGTGCGTGCGTGCGTGCGTGCATGCATGCGTGCGTGTGTAAAACTCAACCGTCACAGGAAATGAGGTAGAGAATAAAAAGCTCATCAACTACTCCGCAGAAAACATTGCTGACATCACTAATGACGTAAGCGAGCCAGGTGACGTCATCTGCCCCTGTGTGTGTGTTGTGTGTGTGTGTGTGTGTGTGTTGTGTGTGTGTGTGTTGTGTGTGTGGTTGCAGAGTTTCGACTGCGTGACGATCCTGTTCAGCGAC
>CM065733.1:68407180-68527180 GCA_033310375.1 Conus canariensis
ACAGCCATCACTGGGTCGGTCAGTCATTTCATTCTCTGTATTCTGTTCTAACGTCCATACCTACTTCCCGTGACGGGGCAGACAAAGGTGACAGGTCGGTCAGTCATTTCATTCTCTGTATTCTGTTCTAACGTCCATACCCACTTCCCGTGACGGGGCAGACAAAGATGACAATCTCAGTTCTGTGAGGGGGGAGGGGTAAGAGAGTAAGGGAGACCTATCTAAGTCTACCCTGGTACCACCAGAACGTTAAGGCAGGCCGGGCGAAAAAAGACGCCCTGTTTTACGTGAGGTGTCGGCGGGAATCGAACGTTAGGCCACGAAGTTGGTGCTGCGCCGCTGAGCCCCCAGCAGACCCCCTCCCCCCCCCCCCCCCCCCCCCCCCCCCCCCCCCTCCTCAGGGAGAGCGAGGTTAGACAACCCGGATGAAGGTCCACCTCTGCCGAGGGGGATATGATCAACGGGGAGGACCTTAAAGTAAGAGTGGAGACGGTTGGGGTGGGAAGGAGTTGGGGAAGGGGATTATCAGCTAGCGCTGGACTGTACCACAAGTCTGACTTTCAGAGTTTCATGCAATTCATTGCGGCCAATCATCGGTTAGTTTTCACCTCATATCAACTCCAGGTGATATGACAGGCCGGATTAGCTCAGTCGGTAGAGCACCGGACTCGTAATCCTGGGGTTGCGGATTCGAATCTCCGCTGAGCCGTTTCGTATACCGGGCCTCTGTACGGGAAACCTTTCCCTCGGAGTTAACATTGGTTCTGACTCTTCTTCCGAAAAAGTCCTTGGAATGATGCTATAAACCGAGGTTCTGCGTGTGAATGCACGCATAACATCTTGCACACACGTAAAATTCCATCATCAACTTTCGTGTACAGAAGGCTAGTTTGGCCATTGATATGGATGACACGTTACACATAGCTTGCATCCTGCGTCAAAAGTTGAAAGAGTGAATTAAAAAAAAAGCCTAGTGTCGGACATTGACTGAATGACGCGGGAAACTGAACGTAGCCCCAGCCGGCAGCTCTTCAGTCGGCTCTACTCAGGTAGACAGCCCGTTGTGTAAACGAGAGCGTGAGTTGTTAAGGGCATAGAGCCTGGTCTCTAATCAAGGATATAATGTATATGTACTCTTATTAATGATAGTGGTAATAAAAATAATAATAGGCACTGTATATGTACTCTTAATAATAATAATAATAATAATAACCATCCTAGGAGAAAGGCGTTAAGGCGACCTGTCTCACCCTTCAGTCACACCTCCGAACGACAGCACATGACGAAGGGAGGCGAAAATGGCTGTGTCAGAATTGGCTGCCAGCATCAGTTGAACTTGCACTGTCCGATTGCGGACTTGTGGTTGTAAGAACTGAGTTTACAAAGTTGATTTCTGTGATGACGTGAGTCCTGATATTTTGTTCGATAGATTTTTTTAGGAGTAGTGTTTGAGCATTTATACCGAAAGCCTTAGCACTGATGTAAGTGGCTAGAGAGAGAGAGAGAGAGAGAGAGAGAGAGAGAGAGAGAGAGAGACGCTTCAGACATTTTTTTATTGACATTGGCCTGTCCAGTCTTTGTGTCTAAGCGGAACAAGATCATATTTGCAGCGCCAGAAAATGGAAAAAAATGGAATGAAATAGGTAAACTGTATAGCTAATTAAGTAAATGTTGTGAAAAATTAAAGCATTGAGAGAGAGAGAGAGAGAGAGAGAGAGAGAGAGAGAGAGAGAGAGAGAAACAGAGACAGAGACAAGAGAGAGAGAGGATATCGAACACAGGCGCATTGGATGATTGATCATAATATTATGCATTGAATGTCATTCTAGGCCATGAAAATTCACATCAGTGAGACGACAAGAGAGAAGCTCGTCAATACACCCTACCTGGTGCAGGAGAGGGGCGTCGTTCACATCAAGGTGACCACACACACACACACACACACACACACACACCCCACATACGCGCGCCCGCGCGCGCGCGCTGACACACATACGCACACACACGCGTGTACACACCACACACACACACACACAACACACAAAGCACACAACTCCTCTCTCTCTCTCTCTCTCTCTCTCTCTCTCTCTCTCTCTCTCTCTCTCTCTCTTCCCCCCTCCTCCCAGTCCCCCGCCGCTCTCCCTCTCTTCCCCTTTTCACCAGAAAGATCCATGTTGACTTTCCAGTGAATCCTTTTACTGTCGTACGGAAGTCGGGCCACTGTTTTCCACTGTATGGGGAGCGGGGAGGGGGGGGGGGTCTTAAGAGGGGCGGTGGTGAAGAGGCCTAGTGTTTGATGTCGGATGTCAGTCAGCGGTCATCCACCTTGCGACGTCAGACGGTGAACTCGGCGTTGGAGCCCCACCAGGCAGCCCCCCCCCCCCCCTCCCCGCCTCGTCTCCCCCTCCCCCTCCTTCCTGGAGATGTGAGGTTACAGTCAGGTTAAAGATCTACCCCTAAAGTCATCCATATCAAGGTACCTCGCTACCACCACCACCACCACCTTTCTGTCTTTCCCAGCCCCCCCCCCCCCCCCCCCCACACACACACACACACGCACACACATCATTTTCTTTAGCATAATCATTGTTAACTTCCCGATGAATCTCTTTCATGTCGTCCAGAAATGAGACTGTTAATCCACTGTAAGGACTGTGGGAGGCTTAGTAGGATGTGGGAAGGAGAGAGAGAGAGAGAGAGAGAGAGAGAGAGAGAGAGAGAGAGAGAGAGAGAGAGAGAGAGAGAGAGAGAGAACAAATCCGTACGCACATGGCGAGAGAGAGAGAGAGAGAGGAAGGGAGAGAGAGAGAGAGAGAGAGAGAGAGAGGGAGGGAGAGAGAGAGAGGGAGGGAGGGAGAGAGAGAGAGAGGCATCCAGAATCCAGGGTACCGTTTTCAGCAGTAAGGGCAGCGTTGTTGTTTTTCTTTCTTTTTTGTGAGGTGGGGGTGGGAGGGAGAAAGGAAGGGCGCCTAGTGACGAGGTTACTGTTTTCAACCTGCAATGTAGTAAACATCTGTTCAGCTTCTGTTGTAGTATCTTTCTCGCGTGCCCTATGATTTTGATATAGTGTTTGAAAGATTGATGTAGTCCTCGCTATGCATTTTATATCATATGATGCCCTTTCTGTATAGCGGTGTTGCTTATGATCAGATAAGTATTTGTGCTCTCTCTCTCTCACTCTCTCTCTCTCTTTCTCCCCCCCCCCCCCTCCTCTCTCTCTCTCTCTCTCTCTCGTATATTCAGTGCTGCGTAACGTCGCGTCATTCATCGATTTTAGCAGTTGAAACTATAGCATGTAGTGAAAAGTACAGCCATTGTACAACATGATAATAATGTTCACTTCAGACGGATATTTGTTCTTAATTAATTAGATGCGAACTTTTCTGGGGGGAGGGAGGGGGGGGCAACCGATTTTGTGTTTGAAGAGTTGAAATTGAATAATTGCGTCTTAAAGACGCTGTTATCGTAGATATATATCATTGTATTTGTCGTCACATCCGTACATGGTTTATATGGATTATTGTATCGCAGCACAGTTTTCATCTGTCATAGTACTTCTATATAATGCCTGCATCTGTCGACACACCTTAACACGTTTTGTATGTGTTATCATATCTCTAACAATACAGCTGGCATATGTAATGGTCTGTGCGTGTAGTATGTGTCAGCGCACTATGTTTTTAGACCTAGCAGACGCTTTCACCCCTGACCCCTTGCTGCCCCCCAGGGCAAAGGATCCATGAAGACCTACTGGATGGAGGGCCGCCAGGGCAAGTCGGTGCAGGAGAGGAAGGGCCGGAGACGCAGAAGCAGTCCACAGACACCGACACGCAGTCCGTGGACGGCGACAGCCACCTGCTGGTCAACGCCCTGCCCACCCACCGCCACATGTACTCCCCGGTCTCCTTCGACGACCTCACCGACCCCGGCTTCAGACACTCCCCTGACGGAACTCCTGAACACTCCTTCAGCAACGCCAGGGAGGAGGGGGCGCCGGAGAGGAAGGTGTCCAACGGCAGCGCGGAGAGAAGGGTGTCGGTGGCCGGTTCGGGGAGGAGGGTGTCGGGTCCCTGGGCCCAGGCCGGCAGCAGGGTCTCCGATGTTCATGGGGACAGAGGCATCAGCTGGCCCGGCCCCGGGAAGGAGGTGTCCTGGCTTTGCCCGGCGGTTCAGGGACCCTCACAGCCTGCTGGGAGCGTGAGGTCCTCGCTGCCACCCTCAAGGAGGAGTCCCGACATCGTGGTGACGGCCCCGACGATGTCTGATACTCCGGAAACCGTGCAGGTGACAGGCAGTGCTGGACAGCAGCCCACGTTGTCCTGTTCCCACTCGCCTTCACCACAAGACGCTGCTGGCCAACCTCAAGACCGGAGGACCCTTCATGGCCAAAGTCCGTGCAGTCTCCGGAACAACAGCGCTGATCTACGCAACCCACCCCAATCCCGTCCCTACCGCTGCAATGATAAGAGCAACACTAACGACAACAGCAACAACAACAACAGCAGCAACAATAGTGATAAAAACGGCCCTGTACCGTTGATACCGACCTCAGAGGGTGGTCCCAGTACCATCCGTGCCCCCCGTGATGCGGCCAATGACAAACCCAGCGGCTCTGGCCATGAGTGTGGCCACAAAACGGCCGAACAGCGAAACGGAAAAGCCAAAGGTTTGAAACAAAGGGCAGAGCGTTCGCTGAGCGTTCTTCAGCGCCAGAAGTCCCCTCGTACGGAGAAGTCCCGAAGCAAAGCGTGTGTTGTACTATGACGTCTGTTGCTGATTTTCCAGGGTGGAATATTTAAATGTGGGCAGCACATGACGACGTGTACGTCCAACAGAAGCGTGAGAGGACACGAGCATGCTCAGATGTTCATCAGAACTGCCTTCTGTGAGATTCCGAAGAACTGGAACCAAGAGATGGTGTATTTTTCTACCTTTTATTTATTCCTTCCTTCCGCCTTCCTTCATTCTTTCTTTCCATTTCTTTCTCTTTTTTTTTAATTATTTCTTCCTTGTCAAACGCAGCTTCAGACATGTTTCACTGATTGATCAGGCCAGTCCAATTCACAGTTCTGTTTCTCAGGACATCCGAATGGAGGCGCTGTCTTCGAGGTATCGTCAGTTAGGAAATCGTCACTGGACAGATGGGTGGAATGGTTCCTGTGGCACCTGAATACTCTTCTTGAAGTTCTTTGTTCCACCCATGAAGATTACTCTCGACTAAGTAGTAATCACACAGCCTCATACCACGAGTTTCACGCTGTATGTGGGTGGATCATACGGGCTACATTAATGCATTGTGGTCGCCACTATTCAGGGACATTACCCACGCCATTACCAAGTGGGTGTTTCATATCAATCATTATTTCATCACTGAACAAGACAGATTTCAATGATTATTCACAGCCTAGCGCAATATTGCCTTAAACCAGTTTCTCCCCATTAGCGCGACTTTCTTTTTCACAATTATTTTCCTTGAAATCCATCCCGTCTAGTTTCTTTTGCGCAGTCCCGCTCGGACATTTCAAAATCGGTCCCAGTGTCAAATTCACCCGGAGGTCTTACCTTTCTGCAGTCCGCGACACCATGAGTTACAAGCTTTCGAGCAGCGCGGTCACGGAGTTTAAATTCGTAGTGCCACAGCCACAGTGTTGATACTCACACTAGCTCGCCACGAAATCGTTTCAGACCATTCCAGGCGGCACTTCCAGGTGTCTGAAGCAACGTTTCTGTTCAGCTGGCCTTCAAGAAATAACGAACGAAATCATCAGATTTTTTCACAATCATTAAACACTGCGATCGTTAACCTTGCTTTTCCATGGTCACAAAAACCAGAAGAAAATCCTGAAATTAGAGCTAGACCCCGACGTCTGCTTTGTTCCCGAAAACGAATTGCATTTACCTCCCTTTGACCGCGCGCGTACCCTGTATCGTAACAAAAAACGCGTAAAGGCGACCGTTCCGTGTTCTCTGTTTTGCCGAGTTAAACAATGATTTGGCACAAGACATTATGAGCCGCAATACACTTTCCCTGAGAAATAAAATTGCGTAACTGATTTCTAAATAAACATGGATTTGTAGAATAATGATACTTCTTGTTTAAATCAGCAATGAAAAAAAAAAAAAAAAAGCCGTGATGCACAATACTAGAAAGAAGCATAAAATCACATGCTGTTTTGAATAACCGCGGGGATTTTCAGATGACACATGATCACAACAGTCTTCTTTAAATTGAATCAAATACCGTGTATAGCTCTATAAAATCTATAGCCATGCTGACGGAACTATGTGATTCAGGACTTTTCAAATATCTGCCGTATTTTGGTTGTATAAAAATCTTATTTCCCCTTTAACTTTTGTGAACCAGATTAAGCGACCAAGAAAATGTGTAGGGTTGGGTTGGTTGTTTTTTTGGTTTTTTTTTAAACTATCAGTTATATTTAAACAGGTTTGTACAGTTTGATCTTTTTTTTTAATTCTTTGATTGTTCCAGCAACAGCCAAGCACTTGGATTTCAAATAGAACCAATCATCTACAGGAAGCTGAATATTTCATGTCGCCTACATGTTCCTCGCAGATTGAAGTTGTTCGTCCACTTTTTTATGATGCAGTCATTTCCACATACGTTATTTTGTAGTATCACCATATGAATGATTTTTAACACTTACTTTCAAGTTGTGCACTTCAGACACTCCTTCGACTGCATTATAATGAATATATAGGTTTCAGATTGTTCCTTGGGGGGGGGGGGGGGGGGGGGGGGGGGGGGACTATGAATTGTGTTTTGCATCATTGAACTGCTGGTATTCTGAGAACAAATATAGTTACAAATGTGTACGGTATGAATTGATACAGGCTAATGACATGTTTAAAAGAGTAATTTTATGTTGGTATATTTTCATCGTTTCAAGGGCAATGCAGAATTATGGATGTTTACTGAAGGAGCTCTGTACAGAAACCGATTTTGAATAGAAATCTACAATTTGTATATGTATTATGTGTTTCCATTATTGAAGAATTTGCATTTTGAGGGCAAGCAGAGTTTTAAATGTGTACTGTATGAGGTTTTTATAGAACAGTATTGAAAAATAGGCCTAGGATTTTTATTTTTCTGTTTGAGAGCAGTTTACTGATGTTTACTGTCTGAGATATACACTGATTTGTTCGGAACTGTTTATATGTGTATGTTTTCATTATACTGAAAACAAATCGTTTTGATAAGCGGGGTTAGACGTGTAATGTACAAAGGTTCATATTCTAACGTGTTCAAGAGATTACTGTTTATGCCCCCACACTGGGAGAACTGGCAATTTAAGGGTAATGAATCATTACAAATGTGTACATAGTAGGCCAACATGTTCACTGTAGTAAACAGTAATGGCAGTGCATCACAGTGATTCTGGCATCTGCAGCCACTGGTTGTACCCTGTGTGTGAGCTTTTCCTTTTCCAGTCAGCAGTAGCGAGAGCCAGGTGTGTACCCATGGGCCGTCATGGGTCTACGTTGACGTCCAATACTCAGGATGCCGTTTCATTGGCCGTTGCAGCGTGATTCCTGTTCTGAACGGCCTGTTCTCTCCTGTCCCCGTGGGCTCTGTGATGCCTGTTGTGTCTTCTTCACTCGGTGTGCCTCTTGACGTGGTGACGGGGGTTCATCACTCCCCCGTGGACTACTCCCTGGTTACTGAGACAGGGCTCGCCCTGATGGGTTTCCTAGGGTGGTTTTGCTGGTGTGTGTTGTGGAGATGTGCACGTGTTTGTAGAGTTGGTATGTGAGCGCGCACGCTCGTGCGCTTGCGTGTGTGTGAGTGTGTAAAATGTGTGTTTGAGTGAGCGAGGACGTGTGTTGGCCCCTATGCGTATGCGGGCGCATGCACTCACATGTGTGTTTGTGTGTATATGTGTGTGTGAGAGAGAGAGAGAGAGAGAGAGTGTGTGTGTGTGTGTCTGTCTGTATGTATGTGTGCGCTTGCTCACGCGCGCGAGAGAGAGATCTCGCGTGCATACAATTTTCATCATAAAAAAGATAGTAGGCCGGTTTTCTTTCAGTGTGTGTGTGTGTGTGTGTGTGTGTGTGTGTGTGTGTGTGTGTGTGTGTGTGTGCCCGCACGTTCATGTGTTTGTGCGTTACGGGAAGGGGGAAAAATGTCAGGGACCTGCGTCATGCCTTAATTCACATTACCTTTAACTGGATTCCACGTTGACATGCTACGCGTTTACAAAACCGTTAGACCTACCGTCTTTCCGGAATCAACTTGTTTTGGGTTTGGCTTGTGAGTGCTTGGTTACTACCTGCCCATTGTGCAGTCTTCGTTTGTTTGTATGACATTGTGTGTGTGTGTGTGTGTGTGTGTGTGTGTGTGTGGAGGTGGGGGGGTAACGCTTTTCCCCCCTAACTTCTTGTAAACGGCGGGGAGAGGAGGGGTTGGGGGCCACAGATTAAGGAGAATGTCTGATAGCCTCAAGACTTATCAGCTTTCAAGATTAGCACCAGTTTAGCTAAGGATCGTACAAACAGTTGGTCCTGTATGTTCTACGTTTCTGTCCTGACACGGCCTCCCCACCCCATGAGTGGCGAAAGCGCTGAAAAGGCTCTTTGTTGCTCGGCTCAGTTGTGATACAACTCGCAGTGTGCAGGTCGGTAGATTATTTTCTGTTTCAAGTTTGCTCATTCGTGTGTGATAGCTGCGGCCAGCGGGTGTCATTACAAGTCTTATCGCCTTCATCATCGTATCACCTTCTATTCTCGTCACCACGCCCAACATCTCAAGATGATCACGATGCACTCCGTAGACTAGCTAAGTTGGACCGTGTCCTCTAAAAATAGAATTCTTTGTATGTATTATAATTCCTAAGGCAGAATATTTATGCCGTAATCCTGTAAAGATCGCATTTGCAATGTTTACACACGCAGAAGGAAAATTGAGTGGTGAGAACAAAGGAAACACGTCATAGCCTATCTTACGTCATAGACTTCTTATAGAGGAGTTCTGAGGCCAAAGTTCCAGAACAGCATCCTACGAAGGAAATACTCCATTGCCTAGTCGATTCGCGCCTTTTCCAGACAAAACCAGGACAGTGAGCGGCTGCAAAGAAAGATGCCAGTCCGAGCAGCAGGATAAATATTGCATTTCAGACCAGATGCTTTCTGCAACTTTTGAGGCAGGAGACATGCCATAGGCCTGTTTCTTTCACTCACATGTCCTAAGCAAGTTGGGCGAAGCAAGGAGCCATCGGTTTTGTTTTCCTGCTTAGTCCCTAACATGGAACCCCCAAAGTAAACGAAAAAGAGGTCGGCCTAGGAACTTTTTTTTTTTCCTTCTCAAGTGCTCAGCGACCCTTCAGCATGTCAATAATTGCCGAATACTCGGCAGGTGGACATTCCTGGAAGAAGAAGAAGAAGAAGACATCAGGAACATGGGGATGACATGGAACCAGCTGGAGAAAAGAGCCCAGGACAGAGATGCCTGGAGGTCCTTGGTTGGCGGCCTGTACCCCAGGAGGGGTAATAGGCGATGAGAATGAGTGCGAGTTAGTCCCTCTGTGATCAAATTAAGTTTAATTATTAAAATGGACACACAAAAAAAAAAAAACGAAAGAAAGAAAAGAAAGACAGAAAGAGGGGGGGGGGGGGGGGGGGGGGGGGGGGGGGGAAGAAAGAAAAAGAAAAGACGAAGACAAGTGACGCGACGAGTCTGTAATGAAATGTTCGTTTCTATCTTGTATCTAAGCATATTATACATCAAGACCTCATGTAACTTACCCATGGAATAACAGCACGTTACATGTGAACTACGTTTTTCGTCACGTCACTGTCCAATCGCTTGGAAGCTACCGGGTTTCGGCGAACCGTGCTACCTGACATTAATACAGTGCATAGAAGAGACAGAGGTGGCGAAACGAAGACGATGTTTTAAACATCGTCGCTGTACATGGCCTAAAATTTTGCTTGCCATACGTCATGGGTCTCCAGGGACCCATGGCTTTTGTGAAGAACTGAAGCCTTGCTGTGCGTCGTGGGTCTCTAGGAACCACACTTTTCCTGAAGGAATAAAGCCTTGTCGGGTTTCTCTCTCTCTCTCTCTCTCTCTCTCTCTCTCTTTGTAGACAGAAACATTCTGTTTGTGATACAGATGCGGGGCCATGCTTTATTGACGAAGTTATGAAATTTGGTGAAAATAGCTGAAAGACAAAAAATAAAATAAAAAAAATCTCCGTTATCAAATGAAAATCATGAGTGTGGGTTGCTTAATACCCCCGACGTGTTCGTTCGTTCGTCGACTCCACGAGGACCAATTCAGTCATATTTGGGTTGAGGAAGGAGGGGGCGGAGGAGACGATTGGTAGATACGCGGCTGGCTGATCCAGGCGATGTGTGCACGGAATATGCGGCGACGGCTTGCACAGGGAATGTGGGAGACCTGCCCTTGATTGCTGGCGCGGGCTTTCCTTGACTGTCTTCTTTTGTTGCACTCAGCTGTCCTTTTCTTCAAACAAGTTCGCGCCTTTGTGGATAGAGTAGCGCTGTCTAGCTCGATCCATAGCACTTTGTTCCCATGGGTCAGGATTGATGATAAACACTTTTATGGATGTTTTGAGAGTGTCTTTGAAGCGTTTCTTTTGACCTCCATGGGAACGCATTCCTTGTTGCAGGTCACCATAGAAGAGTCTCTTGGGTAGCCGGTGGTCTGGCATGCAAGTTACATGACCTGCCCATCAAAGCAGAGACAGCAACAGGATGGTGTAGATGCCAGGCAGGCCTGTTTGGTCAAGCATCTCTGTGTCTGGGATTTTTACCTGCCATTTGATGTTTAGCAATCTTCTGATGCAGGTTGTGTGGAAATGATTCAGCTTCTTGGCATGCCATTGGTACACTGTCCATGTTTCACATGCATAGAGGAGTGTGGGGATAACAGCTGCTCTGTACACCTTCAGCTTATTGATAGCTAGACTTGTACCTCTTCTGTTCCACACATTGGTGTGTAGTCTGCCAAAGGCTGTACTTGCTCTTGCAATTCTGATGCTCACTTCGTCGTCGACAGTGACGTTCTGGGACAGTATGCTGCCAAGGCAGGTGGATTTACTCACCACAGCGGTGACCGTGATGTCAAGCTCAGCGTAGGGTCTGCCTGGCGCAGGTTGATGCAAAACTTCCGTCTTCTTTGCATCAATGGTGAGACCGAAGTAGTCGCAGGCTACAGAAAACTTGTCGATGCTAGATTGCATGAGAACTTCTGAGCCAGCTTTGAGGGCGCAGTCATCAGCAAACAGAAAGTCCCTGATGGTGTCTGTCATAACCTTAGTTTTAGCTTGGAGCCTCTTGAGGTTAAACAGCTTTCCATGTGTTCTGAATCCGATGTCGATGCCTACGACTTCTCCTCTGAAGATGTCAGTCAGCATTGCAGAGAATATGATGCTGAACAGAATAGCTGCCAAAACGAGCCTTGCTTTATGCCATATGCGACAGGGAATGGATTAGATGCCTCTGCGTTGTCCTGGGTTAGGGCCTGCTTTCCTTCATAGAACTGCCGCACTATAGAGATGAATTTCGGTGAACATCCATATTTGGCCAAAACGTACGGCGAAAGTTGAAGCCGTCCAAATCTTCAACGCGCAAATAAAACTCTTTTCTGATGATATACCGTCATTCGTCTTTTTTTTTCTTCTTCAACTAATACTTTAGTTAGTAACTACTCCGGTTTTACGTGAGATGATCGAAATTCTCACATTCTGTGTATCGATGCTGAACATAATTGCTGAACATTAATGTTCAGCAATTGTTCAGATTCTGTGTATCGATATGAAGACAGACAGCAAAATGTGAACAAGACTGAATTCGTACTTAAAGATAATCCAATAGTAAGAAACGTATCGTCATGTATTACCGAAGAACAACTCTCTGGAGATGATGTGAACGATTTCCACGAGGGACAGGGCGGAGAGGGCATAAAGTGAGGGCGGGGATGTAAATTGTGACTTTTGATTAACGAGGCGAGAACTTTTCCGAAACGTGATTAAGTGTAATGATACTAATCAAATCAAAATGTCCAGATCAAGTCGAACCAGACAAAGAGCCTTGTGTGTGTGTGTTGTGTGTGTGTGTGTGTGGTTGTGTGTGCGGAGTGTGCGTGGGTTGCGCCGCGCGCGCACGGGTTTTTTTATGTGGAAAAGCGTTATATTCTGCTCTTCGTTGATCAAGATTTTTTTTTTAATGTTATTTATTGTGTGACTGTGCGTTACATCTCCTGAGAGGCTTTTTCGGTTCGAGATGAAGGATGTCTGCTGCCAAGAGTTGGACATCACACAGAAAGAGGAGCAGGATTTTTGTCACCTCCTCCCCCACCACACCCCTCTCCGTCTTAGTCTTACCTCTGTGATTCCGTGTATAATTTGTTGCTTTTTTGGCACTTAGTGCAAGCTTCACAGCGGGATGATAACATGGAGTCACAGTTCCAGACTTGCTTCATGGGCACGATCCGATGCATCGGTGTTGATGGACCGTGTACTTTACGTTCCATTGCACGGCACCGCGTCAACATCTCGTGTCACTGCAGATTGATATCGGTCTGTATGTGCTTCAGTGAACGGCACTGTATTGAAATGTATGTGATCACAGATTGTTCTGTATGGATTCATCGCATTGCACTGAATTAACATGTTTTGTCACGATACATTGCACTGTACCTCATAGGACTGAACTAACATGTTTGACACTACTGATTGTGGAGAGAGAGAGTGAGAGGGAGGGAGGGAGAGAGTGAAGTTAGAGTTGCTCGGTCAAAGGGTTGATTGAGGGATAGGGGACACGGGAAGACAAAGGGTGCATGTGTGTGTGAGCGTATAAAAGGTGGAGATGGGGAGTATGATTGGGAGGAGTGTGTTTCCTCTGTGACACTACGAAAATATTAGAAAGCGGGGGGGGGGGGGGGACTACTTTCTCCGTCCCACCTTCCCGTCCACTTCCCTAATATTTGAAGCCTAAGAGATACCAAGGAACACACACACACAAACCCATCAAAGTCACAATATTTGGGTCTTCCGGAATGGCATTTTGGATCAAATATTATATGGACTGCACCACCCCCCCCACCCCCCACCCACCCCCCCCCCCCCCCCCCCCCCCCCCCCCCCCCCCCCCCCCCCCCCCCCGTGTTTGCTATGAAGTTTGTTCAGTCATTTGGAGGTCTGCAACACCGTAGACAGTTTTCTCTTGATGCATGTCACAAACTCTCGTCAGATCACTGTCTCCCCCTCTCTCATGTACAGCCTTTTTTCCCACATGGTTTTCATTCTATCACCAGTTTCACCATGCTCACAGTTGGGGTCAAGAAAATCCATTTCATTTTTATTTGAAAAAAAAAAAAAAAGAACGTCCAGAATTCATGTAACTTGCCTAGTTAAAGGATCTCAAGTGTATCTGATTTTTTTTTTTTCATGTCAATATGTTTACAGAATTTTATTTCGTTGAAAAATTATATGAAGTAATATAATTGTGTTTCTAATCTTTCCCTAACCTTGTGTGTGATTTTCCCGTATGATGAATCACGTCGTGCGGTGTGATGTGTGTTAAACTTCATCAAACTAACATGCACGTACCTGTATGGACCATTTTCACGATTACTTTATGAAAAAGATCACCAGTAAACATGTTTACCCACTACATACATGCGTTGTTCTAACAGTAACAAAATAACATGATTTTTTCTTTGACTTTGTTTGATGCCATAGGAATGGATAAAGTGTGTTGTGTGTTGTGTGTGTGTGTGTGTGTGTGATGCCATAGGAATGGATAAAGTGTTGTGTGTGTGTGTGTGTGTGTGTGTGTGTGTGTGTGTGTGTGTGTGTGTGAGACATTTTATCTGAGAATAACACACACACGCACTCGAAATATTTGACATTTGCATTCACAGCGCTGTAGTATGTTTTCCACGTTCGCATTTAAAGATGGAAAAAACTAGAACCAATTGTATCCCAGAATACATGGCCGCCATGTGGTTGGGATGCACACATGCAGGAAAATATGTCGAACACACATTTAGTACAATGCATTCAATGCATTGTACACACATATGGTGGACAAGCTTGCAATTGTGAACAGTCTAACTTCAAATTGAGAACACTGTACAAACGGTCAAAAACCTACTGTTGTGTTTAGGGGAGGATGGGGGAGGTCGGTGTAGGGGGAAAAATATCAAAATGTAAACTTAAGAATAATAACGGTGCCAACACAACAACAGTCTTACAGAAAGAAACGGTGTCAACACTATAACAAGCATACAGATGAGGAAAACAAACAACAAAAATGTCATTACAACAAACACTATACAGCAAAATAAAACAGTGTCAATACTCTAACAAACATCATACAGCAAAAGAAACGGTATCAATAGTATGACAAACATCATGCAAACAGGAAACGGTGTCAGCTGAAAGTGTCAACATTAAAACACATCATACAGCAAAAGAACGTCAACACTACAACGAGCACACACAGCTAAAGAAACTGTATCAACATTACAACGAGCACACAGCTAAAGAAACTGTATCAACATTACAACGAGCACACAGCTAAAGAAACTGTATCAACATTACAACGAGCACACAGCAAAAGAAACTGTATCAACATTACAACGAGCACACAGCTAAGAAACTGTATCAAATTACAAGAAAGCTAGTATCAACATTACAACGAGCACACAGCTAAAGAAACTGTATCAACATTACAACGAGCAACAGCAAAAGAAAAACTGTATCAACACTGTAAATAGCAACATGAAGCAACTTCCAATAAGAATATAGACAGATACATGGCGGTGTCTATGTCTACTCTTCCTTCCTGTCAGTTTTTCAAAGGCATCTCTGCGTGAGTGTGTGTATATGTGTGTGCGCGCGCGCACGCACTAGATGGTCTCTCAGTACCCATGTCCATCTTTCTTTCCATCTACTTGTCTGTCTGTCTGTCTCCGTGTATCCCTGTCTCACTATGTATGCCTGGGAGCTGTATTATCTCATTTCTGTGTGTGTACATACCCATCTCTCTTTTGTGACTGCTGTCTTTCTGTGTGCCCGTCTCTCTGGAAGTCTCCGTCATCAAGTGATTTCCATCTTTACCAAACTTAGAAGAAAAATTACAATGCCGCCAAATGTTTGGCAGCAAAGCAATTTTTCTTTTGTTTAAATTTCGCCATGCAGTAACTTCCCTTTGAAACTAACCTCCATCTTTACCAGATTCTTTTTTTTCTTCCTGTCCCTACCCCTCTGTAGATATCACATGCTTGTCCACACATGAGCATGTACAGAGAGAGAACAAGCTAGCAAGCCTATAGATTTCCTATTGACATCCGTTGTTAAGCTGAAATTCAAGTGACTCCTAAGAGCAGTGAAACGGCTGGTGACTTCTTGTCAGCCCTGTGTACCTCACAATATATATATATATATATATATAAAATTAGAGTTAAAAAGCCACTCAGAATTCTAAAAGTGCTCAACCAGGTAGGAAGCGACCTGGTGGTTTTACTTTCCCGTTTATATATATATATATATATGTATGTATGTATGTATAAACACATACACACACACACACATATATATATATATATCAACATCCTCTGAAATATCGGAGTCAAACGATTTTTCCCTACCCATATTTTCTTGTAAGACTCAACAGACGCCCTGGTATACGACCTCTATTGTCAGAAAGATATCCAAACATCTCTGTCTAAAAGAAAAAAAAGTTGAAAGGGAAACACCGCAGGGGCGGAAGGGAGGGGAGGGGGCTGGCTGAAAATAAGGCAGTCTATACAGTATTAACACCCCACCCCTCTCCAATCATTACCATTAACCCCCACCCCTCTCCAACCATTACCATTACCACCCCACCCTCTCTGATCATTACCATTACCACCACCCCACTCCAATCATTACCATTACCACCCCACCCCTCTCCACACTAACCTCCAATCATTTCCATTACCACCCATCCCGTAGAACAAGAGCATATCACACTGACATGGCTGCCAATCTTCTGGAGTGAATATTCATAACCAGGGGATGAAGGGGGTGGGATGAGCTGGAGAAGGGGCAGTTCTGGTGTTGATTTAAAGCATTTCTAACTGCTTACTGTTTCAGTTGACAAATGAAGGGTTTAAAAAGAAAATGCACTTTCCACTCGTACGACTGCCAATATCATTTGGGCTTATACTGCGCAATAAAGCCCAAATGATATGTGGATATTAGCAACCATATTGAGTGGATTTACCATTCGTATTGAAAAATGACATCCCCCCCCCCCCCCAAGAAAAACAACCCGCATTAAGACTTTAAACAAAAACAGACAAATTCCGGAGGCGTTGTAAGAACATGATGAAGACACAGAAGACCAAGGTATTTATCAAATCGGTTTATTACCTTCTCTCAACTGCTAAAACGTTTCAAAGTCTAGCATGCATGCCGCGCGCACACACACCATGCACCTTTCATTCTTCCTCACCCAAACCATACACCCCTCTTGGCACAGGACACACCACAAACTTAATTTCCATACTGATGAATAAAGATAAACTGAACTAAATCGACCTGATGAGTATTCATCACTATGGAGTGAAGACTCATGTCAGCTTGTCCATTCAGTTCACAGTTCAGTTTATTCATCAGTATGGAATGAACTGTGGCATGAATCAACTTAACTAGTAGATATGAGTCTTCATTCCGTCAAAGAACTGGAATCTAAGCATCCAATTTCTGCCCTTCACAGAATGCTCGCAATCAACTATCATGAAATGTGACCTTGGGCAAATGCTCACAACTTCAGCTCGCTTGAATCTAGACTTCGGGCACAAAGTGCCTAAGCATTCAGCTGCAACTAACTTCAACCTACAATAATATTTCATTGTAGGGGTGGTATGAGCAGCTGAAAAAAAATTGGGGGCTGGAACAGCCCATCTCCATGTTGCAGATTTAGAGGTTCCACCCCCTAGTATGAGCGAATTTTCGAGTAACAAAACATAAGATCATATTGGATTCAAACTCAGTTTCCACTCTTGCAAAGGAACTGGAACATCTACAAAGAACGACCAAATACCCTGGATACCAGAGCAGAGCTGTGAAATTTAGCTCTGTCAGGAACACAGACCAACGCAAAAACAAAGGCAACAACATAAAAAGAATCGATCAAATCAAGTCCTTGTGAACACCACAGCTGGAAACTGAAGAATAATCAGGTGCCTAAAGTTCTGGTACTGGGTCTCTCCTGAAACTGTTCTGTTCATGGATTATCCTCGCACTAACATCCTTCAAAGGTTTGCTCACAGCAGTGGAGCATTTCATGGGTGCGGTGTGTGCACAAGCACTATAGTCAGTGTTCATTTCTCAGTCCACGGCAATGCCATGAGCAGCATTCAACTACAGCGCAAACCAATCACACCCTGCTTGTTGCCCCAGGTCTACAGCATGAAGTGAGCAATCATTCACAGAATCAGCTTCACAGGAGTACAGAAGACTTTGGGCCTGGGAGCTGCTTCTAGTCTATTGTAAAAAATGAAAGAAAGAAAAAAGGAAAAGAAAGTGTCTCAAAAATCACATTGATGCTACACAAACTTGGTTGTCTAGGACTCAAAATGGATCAAATCATCTGTGCTTTATTTTAAGCGCTAACCTTTACCCTTAATCATAATGCATAATCTGTCTATTGCACTTGCCTGTGCAGTAAGCAAGCATTTTAAAGCACACAACTGAACCATCAACCTCTTTAAATACAACCTCAAATATTAGCTGCCAAGATCTTTAAAAGTTAAATGACCAAGGATAAATACTGATGACAATAATCACTGCTGCTACAAGAAATTACTTAGCGAGCATGATCTTACTTATTACCACTATATCAGGCCTAGCCTGAAAATCTCTGGTAACAGCCTGATTTATTAAATTTTTACAATACCTGACCTTTCTTGTAAACTGTAGTAAACCCGGGGTATACACTTCAATGTAAGGCTATATTAATAATACACTGCGGTGACAAGCTTAAGAATAAAATCTCCTGATTACAAGAAATCAGGTGTGAGAAACAAGAGTTGTAAGATCAGTGGGCACAACTGAAAATCAAGATGACTACTGTCATATACACAGAATGGAACACAGATTGAACAAATGTGTTCATTTTGCCTATCACTTGTCGCACAGTAAAGAACCAGGAATCACAAACTGGCCATTTAAAGTGACCTTTCAGCTCGCATTAACTGACAACATAAAAGTGCAATGAATGTATTTGTAATTGGGATAATACTTTAACATTCTTTCTTTCCTCCCTTTGTTTTTTTTTTCTTTGTTTTTGTGAGCATATAACTACAGACCTGTTTACCCTCACAATTTTGCTGAATTTTTTTCCCATGATATGTGAAAACATGACTAAAACTCAGCAAAAATTTCTCCAGTGGTTATTGCACTTGCAGACCCTTAACTCTATGAGGGGGTAATCTGACCAAAGAGTGACAACTCTTGCAGTCTTCCATGCATGAAATGACGTAAGGCTTGTCAATTTTTTACAACATGCCCAGAAACATAAAAAAAAATTTGACGAGAGAGCTTAGGCCGTTACTACCTGGAAGAAGCTTCTGCTGTATCAAGGCATATGAGAACAAAACTCATTCTGCACAATGGCTTTCGCGATCGCAGACGTTATCTTCATTAGGCTCAACGAATGGTATTGTGCCATTGGCCACAGCAGCATTTGCACATTCTCTTGGCAAAACGACAAAGGAATGATCAATTTGGAAAAGAAAAAAATCTGGATCAGATGGAGTAATCAGGATGCAGTTTTACCGAAACATTTGGGGAGGGAAAACAAATCTCCCAGGACATTTCATGATGTCCAGACAGTGAGGTTGAATTCCGGTTTCTGGACAAGTGGTTCATCCATGTAATTAATAATAATTTGTATACTCATGATGATTTGGCAAGCCCCAATTGTCTTATCCTATCTTACAATTTATATTATCTACATCACCAAAATAAGCTTCAAAATGGTCCTGGACACCTTGAAAAATCCTAAATGCAGGCTAACACAAGAAGAGTCTTACATCTGAAAAAAAGATAAGGGAGATGAATAAACTGAACGAAAACCAACTCTGAGAAAAGCAGCAAGCAAATCAAGTTTTCATTGAACAAAAAAGGGGCAAACAAAAAAAAATATAAAATAAAAAAACCGACAAAACTGGAGAAAAACAGCAAGCAAAAAAGGTTTCATTGAACAAAACGGTTTCATAGTCCTCAACCAGTTGATTGTCATGGACGCCACACTGGCTGTGCTGGCCCTTGGTGACATTTTCAGAGCACACTCCATGCAATGTTTGGGCATGTTTTCATGATAGACTTGTTCTCTTTTAAGACCAGTCCCATCTTTATTGGTTCAGCAATGAAGCTGAGGACTTGTTGCCTGTATCCAACATCAGACCTGGTGGAATACACTAAATGACTTTGTGCTCTACTCTGTCACTTGCTCACCTTGGTCCAGCAGACTGGCCAGCTGTCTACCATTGTACAGTACTTTGCCTGTTGACTCAATGTCCTACTGTCCACCACTTTACAGTGTTGGCTCAATGTTCAATGTAGAAAACATCTTAAGATCACAAAATAATGAAATCCAGTTGATTTTCTGGTGCAGAGATACCCCTCAACTGGACTGGATCACAGTTCATACACCATTTCTGTTGGTGGGCAAATTGTGAGTGAAAACCATGGAAAACTAACGAAATGTATGTCTCATACTGTTGTAGACACCGTGGCTACGACTCCTGCAGGACAGGTGTACCTGTCTTATGGGCAGTGTAATCATGACAACACTAGAACAGACAGATCTGTCTTGAAGGCACTGTAACATGCCTATTTTGGGATGGATACACTTGTCTCATGTGCAGTCAACTGGCTAAAGGTATTCTTCTTTTACAATTATCATCCAACAAAACAAATCGATGCAGCTAAAATTCCACTCCTAATCCATGATACAATTTCTTTTTTTTTGGACAGCAATAACCCACATCTTAAGCTTAAGTCTTTCACGCAGTTACTACTACAATAAACAAAACAAAAAAATCACTGAGGTAAAAATTATTTATGATCTTTGAAACCATAGCACTGGTGCGTACTTGCATCTATCTCCACGACCTTTATCAATGTTTGCTGACACTGATGATAAAAACATGCTCTGATATATGTGCATACACGAACACACACACCTAAACACACAGATTCATCTTACTTCAGTTGACCTGGAACAGTTCTTGAAGTCTGATTACAGAATGGGTCTTCCTCAAAACTACACACGAGCAAATAAATTAGACACAAATTCTGCATACAGCAGATATACAAAGTAAAAATAAACAAAAAGAAACCCAAAGCATAAAATATACAAACAAAAACAAAGAACCTAAGCACAAATGAACACAAGATCAACAAACACCAACAAAATCAATGAACTCAACTCAAGCAAGCCATACTGCAACGTTCAACTCAAGCGAGCCATACCGCAACGTTCAAATACAACCAAACAGCTCTGTGACAGTGTTTTCCTGACAGAGCCAAACATTCCCAGAAGACGAACAGCATGCGCCTGTGAGTGCAGTCAGAGTCAGAGTGGTTACTCTCCTCCCTGTGCCTCGTCTTCACCTTGGTCGTACAGGGCCCCCCATCATCGGGGGGCGCATCCCCATCGGCACCATCATCGGCGGCCCCATCGGCGGTCCCATGGGTGGCCGCATACCTGGTGGAAGTATGAATCCAAATCAATCCACTATTGCAGTACTGGGTACCCAGTCATCAATCCTGCGCACAACTCTTTAGCACTACTTACACACCTTCGTCCATAAAATAAATTTAAGAAATAAATCTTTCCTCCAGTACTTTGTACATTTACTTTTGATTCCTTTTATATTGTGTGATAACTGCTATTTTAAGATGACAAACAGCAAAGCATCTAGCTATCACATAAACGTGAAAACGACTTAGAAATGTGCCTAGTTCATAATGTATCAACCATCTTGTACTACTCCCTTCTTTTCATGAATATGAACATATCAACAAATTCCACATATCCTATTTATAACAGAATTACAAACAGAAAGCGGAATAATGGGAAGACTATTCTTGGTTTTTGCTTAAATGATGGGATTGAAAATGTTAGGAGAAAACAAAATTTTGCCGCGATTTTTTTCTTTTTGCATGTGTGTATGTGTGTGTGTGGGGGTGGGGGGGGGGGGGGGGGAGGGGGGGGTTGCAAATCCTGTCTGTAACAAATTTTTTCGGTACTCTGAGGTGTCACCAAAGGACGGCAAACAACACAACAGTCAAACTGCATATAAAACGATATGAAATATTCAAAGTTGCACCAAGATCAAATGAAAACAAAACACTGAAAAAGTAAACCAAACAACTAGGTATGTACCGCCAGCCTCATACCCTGTACCATCCTGTGCCAGACTGTACCAGTGCTAAGCTGTGTTCACATTGCAAATGCTTCACTGTACTGTTTGTGAATGATTGGTTTTGAAATAAATCACAAAATAATGATGAAACTTTTCATAATTGAAATCGTATATTTTGTTTTAATGTATAATGAGTGTGTTTTTTTATAAAATGTGGAAATACACTGGGTATTGGTGTCAGCTAGTGCCTCGGCGCCCATGTCAGATGTTGAGGAAAAAATAGTGACGTCGATTCGCAGTCTCAGTTTTGACTCCATTCGCATTTTACGCATTTAATAAAAGTAATGGGTTTTATTCTCATTCAATTTCCTTTTATGAAAACTGATTATGCTGACCTTTGATAATGATTTGCAATTCAAATTTCAAATTGAAGTTTCTGAAGTGTAATTTCAAGTCGAAATACTGAACAGACCTATTGTCACTGTTAAGACAGTAGACAGGGATATATGTATGAATATACCCCCCTTTATAACCACCCCTCCCCCTTTTACCTGAAAGTATGAACGCCACACAACACACAGACAAAGGGAAATATGGTGCACAAACAGAAGGCTTTATTTGCATTCACACATGCAGTCTCACCATCAGAACAGCAGATGAAAACACCAAGATCTTTACATCCAGCACACACACGCAGTTCTCCCCACAAAAAAAAAAAAAATCCAACTATACTACTAACACCAATGCGTGACCATCATCACATGGCCCCTTATGCATACCTGTGCACGCATATGCTGCGCACTCACATGTAGGGACCCTTTCCCTCAAGAGGCATACACACACCTCAGCCCACTGAAGGCCAATACCAGAAGGAACAAGGGTGAAGAACTACATCACCTGGTAACCCCGGGCTGAAATATCAAAGAAGGTTGATATTCCATCGAACCCGAGATGCCCACGCGATGCTTCAGCGTACACCCTCCTTCTCCCAAGCTGTATTTCTTAAAATAAATTTTTCTATTGGTGTCTGGCTATCCCTACACCTAACCTCAATCCCCAAAATATCATTCACAGCACTTTAATTGTTCAAGCAGGGTTCATACAGATTTCCATACAAAAAAATTAAAGACTTTTTAAGGACTTTTGAAGCACCTTTTTTTTTTATTTAAGGACTTATTTCACGGATAATTTTAAGAAAAATAATAATGAAATTCAGACACAAATTAAATCATTTGTTGTTACTCTTCAATATTCATATCATGGATCCCCTGTGAGCATAGATTTTAGGAATCTCAGCTGTTATTGTTAATATCAGCATAGATACAAATGTTTGTTTGTTACACTACAGCAGAGCAAAGTAGGATTCTCACTTCTTGTGATCAGCTGACAAAAATGTTTGAAAATGTTCGCTGTACACAACAGGTTCTCCAATCTTGCAGTTGACAAAAATGTTTGTTTGCCTGACTTCCATAAGAATTTCAGTTCTTGTCAAACATGTTTGTTTGAAGTCACTGAGGGTAAAATGCCTCTATAACTAAAACGCTACACGTCACAACACTGGGGGCATAAACATCAAAACACTGTGAGGATGCAAGTTTTTCTTTCTCCACACTTAAACTGTTTGGTACTGCACAGTCCGAGAACATTCGCTGGAACAGATTTGAACTGCTTTCACACGAACGAAAGCTGTAATGACTTGTCACTACTTTTAAAATCCTCAGTATTTCAGATTTCATTGCCTCTGTTTTAATAGGGCTCAGGCTGTTCACTGACATCTGAGTTGGAGCAGTTCTGTTGGTTGGTGAACTGCTAGAAGTGATGGGCTGGTCGCTCGTTGCAGAATTAAAAAACAAACAAACTCGAAACACGAACTGCAGGATATGAAGCCTTCATCAGGTCGCAGTGATTTTTTTCCTTTTCCATGGCTATTTACAGCCGATTCTCCCATTGTACTAATGTCTATGATCTTCTTGCAAATGCTGCAAAAGGCCTTGCTTCTGTCTCCACCTGTGTCTGCCTGCAGCCATTCTTTGTACTCGTCTTTTTCCAGCCAATCCATTATAAACAAACACTTCGCCGGCATGCTGACTTCTCAATTTCAAAATGGAGGAACATTCATTCACATCCTATGAAGGCCGGTAACTCTGGTGTTTTGACCTATAGCAGACGACGCATCAGTGAGATCGTCGATCTTAACTCCGACTTCTTTTTTCTTTTTCTAAAATTCAATTTCAAGCCTTTTTTTTCTTTTTTTTTTTTTTTTAACAAACTCGAGATTTTACACAGACTTTATTCAAAATCATAGGCAGTGACAAAATTTAAGGACTTTTTAAAGACCTTTCAGCAAAAGCCTGATTTTTAAGGACTTTTAAGGCCTTAAAAAGTATGCCCTCAAAATGAAGGACTTTTAAGGACTTTTAAGGACTGTACGAACCCTGTCAAGTGACCCGAAACCCAATCTTGCACTTTCAGTATCTCACTCAAAGTCCCTGGCGGACACTTGACACATGCAAGAAAAGCAAACTCCCCCCCAAAAACAGCAGTACAGTGAGTGTTTTCCAATATAACCACGTAAACGTCTGTCTCTGATTCACGACGCCCTCACACCAATGTACCGCCCAAAACACAAGACCTGCACTGAAGCGCTTGAGACGAAGCAGCTGTAATAAAGTTGTGATGCATCGAAGAGTCTGGTCCCTACCTACTAGGCACCAACTACACCACTCACAAGTCACACGCAGATAATATACCGCAGTGAGCCCTTGAGGTGCTTACCCACCTGAAGAAAGGATAGAACCATAACTGGAATTGCAACACTGGACTGCAGAAGACGGAGTTGGCGTCCAGTCCAGAACGCACCCTGCCGGATCCAGGTGCGTCTCCACTCCAGGTAGAGGAATGGGCAGGGATGACAGTGGAAGGAGGTAGGACGAAACCCGAGAGGCCAGCCCTCACACAGTCGCTGTGCAGGAGAAAGTAGGGAAACTCGCCAGAACCTTGGTCAAAACAGGAACGACACACACTGGACGACACCCTCAGTCACCGGGACACTGCCAGACAGCCAACGCCCTGGTAGATGCAGAACCCGCCACTGAACACCGAAACACCGACAGTCTAAACTCAGGTAGGGTCAAAACAGGAACGACACACACTCGACAACACCCTCAGTCGCCGGGACACTGCCAGACAGCCAACGCCCTGGTAGATGCAGAACCCGCCACTGAACACCAAAACACTGACAGTCAGAACAGGAACGACACACACTGGACGACACCCTCAGTCGCCAGGACACTGCCAGACAGCCAACGCCCTGGTAGATGCAGAACCCGCCACTGAACACCGAAACCTTGGTCAAACAAGAATGACATACACTGGACGACACCCTCAGTCACCGGGACACTGCCAGACAGCCAACGCCCTGGTAGATGCAGAACCCACCACTGAACACCGAAACACCGAAACACCGACAGTCAGAACAGGAACGACACACACTGGACGACACCCTCAGTCGCCGGGACACTGCCAGACAGCCAACGCCCTGGTAGATGCAGAACCCACCACTGAACACCGACAGTCAGAACAGGAATGACACACACTGGACGACACCCTCAGTCACCGGGACACTGCCAGACAGCCAACGCCCTGGTAGATGCAGAACCCGCCACTGAACACCGAAACCTTGGTCAAAACAAGAATGACAACACTGGACGACACCCTCAGTCACCGGGACACTGCCAGACAGCCAACGCCCTGGTAGATGCAGAACCCACCACTGAACACCGAAACACGACAGTCAGAACAGGAACGACACACACTGGACGACACCCTCAGTCGCCGGGACACTGCCAGACAGCCAACGCCCTGGTAGATGCAGAACCCCCACTGAACACCGACAGTCAGAACAGGAATGACACACACTGGACGACACCCTCAGTCGCCAGGACACTGCCAGACAGCCAACGCCCTGGTAGATGCAGAACCCGCCACTGAACACCGAAACCTTGGTCAAAACAAGAATGACACACACTGGACGACACCCTCAGTCACCGGGACACTGCCAGACAGCCAACACCCTGGTAGATGCAGAACCCGCCTCTGAACACCAAAACACCGACAGTCAGAATAGGAACAACACACACTGGACGACACCCTCAGTCGCCAGGACACTGCCAGACAGCCAACGCCCTGGTAGATGCAGAACCCGCCACTGAACACCGAAACACCGACAGTCTAAACTCAGGTAGCCAAACCTTCAGAAGTCGGTCGAGGGCATACCCAGAACCCCTGCCCCAACGGCAGAAATAAACTTGAGCACAAGGCCAACCCAACCTTCGTGGATGAAGCCTCAATTCGTACTGACTTGCAGACACACAACGACACTCCGAATTCACCTTGGAAACTCACAAGACAGCACTCACATGCACGGAATTCCCTGATCACATCGAAGAACTCCAGTTTCACGAGTGTTCGTTTGCACACGTAAAACCCACTATTCCAGCGAGTCTAAGCATTCTCCTCCTTCCCCCCTCCAAGAGTTGACAGGTAAGCATACTCCCGGCAGGCATCACGCACTTCATGTCCACTGCCAACCTGGGAATGGATGGGCCACACTCCACAATTGTCACTGAGGCGACCTGTATCAGTTCGTGCGTGACACTTATACAAAGCATATGGTCATTGGAAAGAGCTATTTTTACTCTTCCTGATTTGACAGGTCACTTTCCTACTCATCATAGGGAATCCCAGCTTTCCTTTAAAAGGGTGACACTCATTGGTTATCTATGCTGACTGAGATCAAAATGGCTGAACCTTCAATCAGCCAGGTGTGCCACATTTTGAGCACGCTTTGAAGCAATTTTGGAAGTATTCAACTGAAAACTGTTATCAATCTGTACTATTGAAAAAAGAAATATATAGAATAGCCATAGTATCAATACTTATATTAATTTCAACAAATGCTCTTTCTTTGCTCAAACATGAACGATACTGCTTCTAACATATTCCAAACACTTTCGTTCAAAGCGCTTCAATCATGTCACCACACTTGTGATTGATTTTTAAAGATCCTTATCAGTCAACTATACAATACAAATACTGTCGGTAAGTATGGCCTAAAGTTGTCGATCTATTCAATTACAATGTTGGATGCTGTGTATTTCGTGGTCCATAATGTGAGAGTCATAGATCATAAAGGGAGATAATCAAGTGTTTGTCAGGCTGGTTATGAATTGAACCAACCAAGTACATGGTTCAATCAAGTGCTTTGCTGTTCACCATTACCCACTGTTTAGTCAACTGATTAGTCATAATAATGCTTTTCCGCAACCCTCTCTCAAAGCAGTGAAAAATAAAAGAATGTAAGTAATAAACTGTAATTTTTGTGATCCATCATTCCATATCAGTAAACGTATTCCGTGTGAGAGTGTGCGCGCATGCGTGTGCATGGCAAGTGTGAATACATTTTTTATGAGAGGGAAAAAAGGGTGAGTGAGTATGGAGTGGAGGAAGTGTATATGTGAGTTCATATGCTGGTATGTGTGTGTGTGCAAATTAACTTGTGCACACATGCAGGTTTTGTTGTTGTTTTTTTAATTAAGAGAGGGGAGAAATGGGGGAGGGAGGGAATAGTATGTTTTTGCATTAAAAAATTTGTTTGTGTGTGTGTCCAACATGTGCATGTAAAAAACAAAAAAGTACCACTATATGTCTTGTGTGATCATTCTTTTTGTGTGTGTTTTAAGTATGTGTTCATATAAAAAAGGAAATTTTATTTTTTACATCCAGCAATTACTTTTTCACTACAGATGAACTGCCAAAGTTTGTGGATCTGCAGCATGTACCTCTGGCAACTGGACATGGAAGAGGAAAGGAAATTTCACGGCATGTGGACAAGCAGCTGTTGCTGCAGGTGTACATTCTGCAGCAGGACGGAGACAAGTCATGGCCATTCACTGAGGCATAAGGAGAGAACTTTTCGAAATCAAGGGGGGGAATGGACATCTATACACTGGAGCTCAAGAAGGCAACATGTAGAAATCAAGGGGGGAAAAAACGGATGTCTGCAATTTCAAGTCAACATCCTGACAAAAAGAACCTATCAGAAGAACCCTGTAACACCAAAAGAGTGCATGCTTCCTCGGATAAGCAACTACTGTATCAAAAGACGATGTAGGCAGAGTTCCAGCAAGCATTCCAGGCAAAAATAGCACGAGATGAAGGTGAACAATATGCTGGTAAGGTGCTTGGAAAAGAAAACTTGCCAGGCCAAGAACCTGCACCACATGACTCAGGAAAATGCAAGAGAGAGAGAAGTCAGCTGACAGCCACAGTGATGATGGTGACATAACTGGTACATCAGACAGTGAGGTTAATGACAGTGGGAATGAAGGTGAAGTGAAAGATTTTTACCAGCTGAAGTTCCAGGCTTCAGTTTTAATACTGGGACATCAGACATAGCACACTTGTAGTCGGTTATGAAAATGATGTTCATATGTTGAATGACTGGAAATCATCAACAATATCAGTGCTGTCGTAACTTTCATATCCCAGTGCCAGAAGAAAGGAACAATATTCAAATGGCCAGAGGCCCCGGAGAAGACAACAGTTGATGCCAAATTTATCATCACTGTTGACCTGACCATGATAACCGCCACCAGAAGGTTGTGAACAATGGCTGAGGAGGAACCAGAAAGCATTAGTTGAAGATATTAGGCACACATACGCCTGTTTCTCCATGGAATGTCTCTAGCTGAAGGGGTGTTCACATTGTCGTACATACTGTACATACTGTAACTGAAGTATGGTAGGAAGGCGCAGTATGTGGGTCACTGGGACAGGAAAAGTAAAATTTGATACAAAGTAATGTAAATTTGTTAGGTGTCAACTGAATATATCTTTTTGAGTTTCGCGCAGTGTTAATTTTTGCAGTGAGACTGTAGCTGTGCATTCTATGACATTTTCAAATCTCTATTTTTCTCCGTTTTGCTTGCTGCCTTGCAGACTCAAAACACTGGCAGCTTTGGTGGCGGTCATTAAAAATGACAAGGTACAAGCTTCAAATTACATCACCTTTATCTATACACTGTAAAGAAAGGATCCTATGGTGCAGAAGCTGTTTCATGAATTTATCTAGGTTTAAGTTTCAGAACAAAAACTAGAAAATATTAGCTATGTGTTTATGCCCATATCTATGGTTAAAAAAAACTTAAAGAATGAACTTTTCTTTCTCTTCTGTCTCCATATTTCCCCTTTCAATTTATACGAGTTTTATTTCCACATGAACAATATGAATTTTTGACCTGCCTGATACATGAACCAAGAAACCTATGCTATGTGACATGTCCTCCCCTGAACAACTGGAAAAATGACCAAGACAGACATCAAAGCTTCTATCAGCCTTTCAGTCCATACTCTCCATCCCCATCCCCTCTCCACACTAACCTCCAGTCATTTCCATTACCACCCCACCCCTCTCCACACTAACCTCCAGTCATTTCCATAACCACCCCACCCCTCTCCACACTAACCCCAGTCATTTCCATACCACCCCACCCCTCTCCACACTAACCCCCAATCATTTCCATCACCACCCCACCCCTCTCCACACTAACCTCCAGTCATTTCCATTACCACCCACCCCCTCACACTAACCTCCATCATTTCCCACCACCCACCCTCTCCACACTAACCTCCAATCATTTCCATACCACCCCACCCCCTCTCCACACTAACCTCCATCATTTCCATCACCACCCCACCCCCTCTCCACACTAACCTCCATCATTTCCATACACCACCCCACCCCTCTCCACACTAACCTCCATCATTTCCATTCACTCACCCCACCCCTCTCCACACTAACCTCCAGTCATTTCCATACCACCCCACCCCTCTCCACACTACACCCCAATCATTTCCATCACCACCCCACCCCTCTCCACACTAACCTCCAGTCATTTCCATACACCACCCCACCCCTCTCCACACTAACCCCCAATCATTTCCATCACCACCCCACCCCCTCTCCACACTAACCTCCAATCATTTCCATCACCACCCCACCCCTCTCCACACTAACCTCCAGTCATTTCCATCACCACCCCACCCCCTCTCCACACTAACCTCCAATCATTTCCAATCACCACCCCACCCCCTCTCCACACTAACCTCCAGTCATTTCCATCACCACCCACCCCCTCTCCACACTAACCTCCATCATTTCCATCACCACCCCACCCCCTCTCCACACTAACCCCAATCATTTCCATTACCACCCACCCCTCTCCACACTAACCTCCAATCATTTCCATTACCACCCCACCCCCTCTCCACACTAACCTCCAATCATTTCCATTACCACCCCATCCCCTCTCCACACTAACCTCCAGTCATTTCCATCACCACCCCACCCCCTCTACACACTAACCTCCAAGTCATTTCCATTACCACCCCACCCCTCTCCACACTAACCTCCAGTCATTTCCATCACCACCCCCACCCCCTCTCCACACTAACCTCCATCATTTCCATTCACCACCCCACCCCCTCTCCACACTAACCTCCAGTCATTTCCATCACCACCCCATCCCCTCTCCACACTAACCTCCAGATCATTTCCATTACCACCCCACCCCTCTCCACACAACCTCCAGTCATTTCCATACACACCCCCTCCCTCTCCACACTAACCTCCATCATTTCCATTCCACCCACCCCCCCTCTCCACACTAACCTCCAGTCATTTCCATACCACCCCACCCTCTCCACACTAACCTCCAGTCATTTCCATTACCACCCCCCCTCTCCCACAACTACTCATCATTTCCATTACCACCCCATTCCCTCTCCACACTAACCTTCTCAGATCATTTCCATTACCACCCCATTCCCTCTCCCAACGAACTATCTCTGATCATTTCCATCACCACCCCATTCCCTCTCCCACGAACTATCTCTGATCATTTCCATTCCCCCATTCCTCTCCCAACGAACTATCTCTGATCATTTCCATCACCACCCCATTCCCTCTCCCAACGAACTATCTCTGATCATTTCCATTACCACCCCATTCCCTCTCCCAACGAACTATCTCTGATCATTTCCATCACCACCCCATTCCCTCTCCCAACGAACTATCTCTGATCATTTCCATCACCACCCCATTCCCTCTCCCAACGAACTATCTCTGATCATTTCCATCACCACCCCATTCCCTCTCCCAACGAACTATCTCTGATCATTCCACACACCATTCCCTCTCCAAACTATTCTGATCATTTCCATTACCACCCCATTCCCTCTCCCAACGAACTATCTCTGATCATTTCCATCACCACCCCATTCCCTCTCCCAACGAACTATCTCTGATCATTTCCATCACCACCCCATTCCCTCTCCCAACGAACTATCTCTGATCATTTCCATCACCACCCCATTCCCTCTCCCAACGAACTATCTCTGATCATTTCCATTACCACCCCATTCCCTCTCCCAACGAACTATCTCTGATCATTTCCATCACCACCCCATTCCCTCTCCCAACAAACTATCTCTGATCATTTCCATTACCATCCTATCTCCAAACAAATCATTTCCCATCATTCCCTTTCCCACCTCATCCCCTCTCCGCACTAACCATCTCCCATCATTCCAATCATCATCCCATTCCCATTCCCTCTCCACACTAACCATCTCAAATCGACTGCCCCATCTCCTCTCTACATGAACCATCTCCAGTCATTTCCATAACCACCCCATCCCTTTTTCATACTAACCCCCCCCCCCTCCCCCCCCCCAATCACTTCCATTATCACCCCCTCCCCCCTCCACATGAACTGTTTCCAATCATTTCCATCACCACCCCATCCCCTCTCCACACAAACCATTAATCATGTCCCTTACCTGGCAGCATGGGTCCTGGACCCATAGGACCCGGTCCTGGGCCAATCGGACCTCCTGGACCCATCATTGGACCCCCTGGCGCCGGGACAGGCGGGGCTGGAGCCGCTGAAATTTCAGTTTAATTCGTATATTGTGCATACTCCACAGGACGAGTTGTGGGCTATCTCAGGGCTGGATCCCTGACATGACTGCTGTTGTACAAACACTACTAGATAACCATTATTGCATTTCTGACTCCAGACACCAGATATACAACCCACAAAATGATGCAGGGTTGTCACCATAAGAAACAAACAGGAAATCACTCCTATCATGGAGGACAGGGAAGAAGAGACATACCCAGTATACATAAGTTATAACATACTGTCATTACTAATAATCAAGCTGGAGAACAGGTGACATGAAAAACCTCTGAAAAAGGCCACGGTCCGAGGGCTGCCTAGGCCCTGGTGGGATCCATGGGCAATGCCCTGGCAGGCGCGCACACACACACACACACAGAAAAATCAAATTGGTGTTTGTCTCTGCACTCATGAATATAACCTAGCAAGGAAAGAGCAACCTCCCTTACTGTGGACACAACCACAGTCATTTTGTGCACCTCACTTCCTGCTGTTTGTAACCAAGCACACCACAGGAGCATCTATATCTTGCTTCTGTGGGCTGTCACACATAAAAAAAAAATCCTGTTTGTTTACTTTAGGAGAAAAGACAAAAGAGCGAGGGGGTTAAACATTAATCCGATCAAGAAATCCAGTCTGCTCCAATAGCAGTCTAGTGCTCTTGAAGCATCAACAAACTTTTTGCAGGACATGTTACAAAAGCACTGTTAAATCTACAACTGATGTAGTTCAGCTCTTTTAATGAAGCAAAAAAGTAACAATGAGCCGTTCCCAGTTAGTTCTTCTGCCAACAAAGTGAAACCCACCAATCGAAATTAGTCACTACTGTAGTTTTTTCAATCCAATCAAATTTTCAAGAGTTGACAACTGTGCCTTCCTTAAATTCTTTCCTTGAACTTCTTGCCTTTATGTACAATTCGTGACATGCAAGACATTTTCCCTTCAAAAGGAGGAGCCTCGGCATGACCGGCAACAAGAAAAATGGCTGAACGAATTGCACTCACGTACGTATCTGCTCGCCACTGAAATACTCTGGTTAACCCGTAGAGTGCCTTTAAGCCGTCAGCTGACGCCGCATTAAAAATGCTTTCCCAGTGCCTATGGGCCGTCCACTGACGTCATGCATTTTTCTTGAATTTTCATTCGTTACTATTTCTATCAACGGACTTAAATAGAGTGTGCGTAGTAAGCCTTATATGTCTGTAGTATTAAAATGATATGTAAATGACCACACGTGAGGGGAAAGCCCATTTATTCTCATCACTGACTGGATGACCAGCCAGCACTTCGTCTCGCTTGCAAAGATGGCGGCGCAACCTTCGACAAGCGCAGCGACCAAATCAACGTATTTACACAGCTGAGCAGGCTCTGCTAATGATTTTTGACAAAGACAATAATCTTTTATTCAACGACTCACTCGAGCATGAAGGTGAGATGATGATAGTGATGGAATTGCCAACCGTATTCGTCAGTTATTGTGTCGGGCTGTGTGACCTCAATGTGTGTTCAGCTGACTGGTTTGCCAGCGTCGAACGAGCTCGCCTAGTGTGTACTCTGCACTGCGTGCCAGTGGTCAGTGACGTGGTAGTCAGCGTGAGAGGGGAGCGCGGCCTGCTCGCGGCGCGGCACAGGGCAGAGGGAAAGGTAGGGGAAGAGGAGCAGTGAAAGAGAGGGTTGAAGTCCAGCAAGGGGGCGTGGTGGGGAGAGGGGGGCGTGGTCGTGGACTGACCTGTCTGCATAGAGTGTGAGCGTCTTGATAGACTTCTAAACTGTTTTACTTTCATTTACAGGTGTAGTGTGACAATACAAACTTTATTTTCAACTTTTTTGCTTTGTGTTCTTGTTTGGATGTGAAGATGTAGTGGTAAATACATATGCTTTTGATCGTGCAAAAAAATCTATCCAAATCTAATTGTCTAAATACTTTTTTATTATCAAAATTAAAACAAAAGAAGCCCAGATTCAAAATCTTCATTCAATTTCCTTCAAAAATCATATATATTTCATTGTTATATCTTTTGTAGTTTCTGAGCTAGAATTTTTTGTTAATTATTACCCCCAAATCATTAGATTTCCCTGGCACTGGGAAAGCCTTTGTTTGTAACATTTTCAAGCAGCTTCAAGCAGCGAACGGGTTAATGCAAGCAAAGACATCTCAATATACTATAATGACCGGGGGCAGCAAAGCACTGAACATAGAATCATGGAAACCTGAATTGGATTTGGTAAACTGGGTACAGTACAAGACTCGAGGTACAAAAAAGCACTTCGCGATTTTTTCCTACCCCAACATTTTTTTTTTCTCTGATGTGTGCTTTTCCTTCCCCTCAAAATCAGGTGATTTTCTTGAAAATCCTTGGATCCCAGGAGAGTTCTCCAGTCTGAATATTCCTTGAGCAGATAAAACCAACCTATCCTAAGAGCATAAATCACAGTTCAGTTTGCTGCAATAAACTGCAATCACATAACAAAAAAGAAAGAAAAAAAAAAGAGCATTTAAATCATTTTTAAAGTGCATTTCAATGCAACAGCAAACAAAACATCACGTTGGCTAACAGCGCTGCATAATGACCACCTCAGTGCCCATTCCAGTGGTTAAAATGACATTAACCTTATTGCCACACTGCAACATATAAACTACATGGTTAAAAATTGTTACGAGGCAAAAGCAGAAGTGTACAGACCCTGTGGAACAGACCTATAGGGACAGACATGCCTATCCAAAAACATTTCAAATAAGAACTGATAATGTAAAAATCAGGAACAAGTCGACATTTCCCAAGCCTTTTAGGAGCACACCATGTTCTTACAAATGTTATGTACACGTATGCATGTCTGCACTCTTGTGCCAACTTGACTGATGGAGAAGGCAAATTGGCAGATCAAGCAAAAACCAATATTCTGCTTTCTGTCCTTATTGTAACCATGGCTACTGTTCATTTTATCATTTCCTAGGTCTGGCAGTGAGATTTTTTTTTTGCTTTCTGTCCTTATTGTAACCATGGCTACTGTTCATTTTATCATTTCCTAGGTCTGGCAGTGAGATTTTTTTTTGCTTTCTGTCCTTATTGTAACCATGGCTACTGTTCATTTTATCATTTCCTAGGTCTGGCAGTGAGATTTTTTTTTTGCTTTCTGTCCTTATTGTAACCATGGCTACTGTTCATTTTATCATTTCCTAGGTCTGGCAGTGAGATTTTTTTTGCTTTCTGTCCTTATTGTAACCATGGCTACTGTTCATTTTATCATTTCCTAGGTCTGGCAGTGAGATTTTTTTTTTGCTTTCTGTCCTTATTGTAACCATGGCTACTGTTCATTTTATCATTTCCTAGGTCTGGCAGTGAGATTTTTTTTTTGCTTTCTGTCCTTAGTGTAACCATGGCTACTGTTCATTTTATCGTTTTCTAGGTCTGGCGGCAAGATTTTTTTGTTGTAGCTGTAAGCAGGACTTGCTACCTAAGTATCTTCTTCATCAATCTTATTTGCCCATTACTATTTCCCCTTTCCATAACAATTCAGTATTCATGGCATAGGTTTGCAGTATATATTTTGAAGTAAGAATCAGTAATTAAATACATGATATCTAACATACATTTTTTCCCTTGTGTAAAATGATGCAACGATAATTCCAAAAGGAAAAGTGGTTCTTATCGTTAACTTTTAGCAATCAGATACCTTCATATCTTTTTGTTAACCGTCGTGTACCTTTTCGTACACTTTCTGTTTTCATTTTCCTTCTTTTGGAAATGTTTTAATCCCCTCACTTAAACAGGATCTGAGCTTGTACATTTTGCAAACACATGGCACCTTTGAATAACACTGACTTTCAGCAAAAAATTGCACATGTGTATGCAATAGCTCAACTTGACATGGGTAAAAACCATCAGTTCTGCAAACATTGTATCCACAGTAAGACTTACTCCCCCAATGGTATTGTTCCCAGGAATCCAATGTTTTCAGTCTGTGTACACAAAAGAATTGTCAGCTATCCTGATTTGTGTATCTGCTTGATGTGAGAAATAGTCTACTCTTCTCTCTCTCTCTCTCTCTCTCTCTCTCTGCCACACAGCTGACTTACGTGCTCCCATGTTGGTAGGGGGAGGAACCATGGCCCCAGCAGGTGTTGGTGGTGTGGTCCCCTGGAAGGGGTTGGCTGTGATCTTGCCGGCTTTGTAGGCAGCCGCTGAAAAACATACAGTTCCCTCCACAATGCTCTTCACCAACAACACAGATAAAAACCAAACACGAAAAAGCCCCAAATAAACAATGCATGAAACAGTCTACTCAACATATTCTTGTGATCTGATACAAAGTTAATGTTTGGGAAAAACAAAAAAAAGATTGAAGTTTTAAACTTAAAGGTCTACTTTAGAGATTTTCGATAATTTGTTAAAAACAGGTCTACATGTCATATAACTACAGTATGGTATTCATTTTTCAAAAAAAATCGCCGATGAATTTGATATGATAAAAAAACAACTTTTGCACACCTGTTCAAACCCCGCGCAGTAGACCGAAAACCGTGACGTCATTTATGGAGTGGCCGTCAGCCACGACCTACACAACATGCCAACGCCAAGTGAAATCAACACAGCTGCGATCCCCCACAGCCTAAAAAGTCACGAGGGGGTGGCAGATATGAGCTGTAGGAGAGTGCAGCAGCTCAGCAGGAGACGGATATTCTTTGCACACATTTCCATCTGATCCAGACACTCGAAAGAAGTGGATTCGGTTCGTGCAGCCATGCCGGGCCGCTAAGTTCTTTTTACCACATCAGTTCCAGCTGGACCGCGGAAACGAGCTATTCCGACAATTGCCGAGCCCGTTCGAGTGGATCAAAAACTTTGTCTGCATTGTGGCAGAGTGGTAAGCTCGTACAGATGAGTACGATTGTCACATGTTTATTCTGTTCTTATCTATGGACAGATCACACTTGTTAAATTGAATGAACACGTTAAGGCTTGAGGAAGGAGAATCTCCGCTCGCCATCCACGCGTGATCGCATCAAGAAGTCAGTCGGTAGTCTCCCTCAAGACTTCGGTAAAGTCTGTACACTTTCGGAGTGCTGTGTTCGGGGTCCAGCTGGAACTGAATAGCTCGTTTCCGTGGTCCAGCTGGAACTGACGTGGTAAAAAGAACTTAGCGTTCAAACTGATAAGGCAAAGGCCTTGCAGAAACATCCCCAGAGTCACATTGGCTGTCGCAATCATAGCTACTGCTTTTACATGATAAATTAAATACTGAGCGAGATGTGCAAGAACCATCAGAATCGCTTTCTGTCGCCGTTGCTGACACTCATGTGACGTCACATCCAAGAGCAGTTAAGACATGCCAAGATTTAGTGATTACCTCCTGTTTTCTTGATTACGGGTGAAAATGCCCACCTTGCAGATCGATTTCGTGTGATCAGGAGCGAATCAGATGTTTATTTTACCAATTTATCAAACATTTGCATATTTCTGCATAAGCTGACCAATTATCGAAAACCTCTAAAGTAGACCTTTAAAGTGAAATGGCCCTAAATGCTACAAACTCAGAACTGTCACAGAATCACTGTCTGGGGCTCGGCATGATGAAAATCGGAGCTCACCCCAGTCCTTCCGCAGCCTTTAACCTTCCCTGATGTGAATCAGATACCCATTTACTTCTAGGTGGACAAAGAGGAGTTTCAAGCTGTAAAACAGGCATTCTCTAAAAGGGTTCTATCAAATGTGTTTTACAAACTGATGTTCCATATATTTAGATAGATCTTCTCATCTTAATTAAATTGATATATGATAGAAATCTGTTTCACAATAGATAAGAAAAATATAATTTTTTTGTTGTGATTTTTTGACTTAAATTATTTTGAAAACAAATTTTTGTCAATTTTTTTCACACGCATAGCTAGACTACAGAGATCTCATACTTCTACCACAGAGATCTCATACTTCTGCTTTTCAATATTTATATACATGCTTCTGCTTTTCAATCTTTACAAACATACTTCTGTTTTTCAATCTTTATATACATCCAAAATAGCACACAAAATAAATCAAACACCAAATGATTCAATATAAACTTATGAAACCCCAAACTTGGACCAAAATACAAATATTACTGCATGCCTTAATGAACAAGCACCACAGGAACCACACTTTCAGGGAGATTTCAGCTGCTTTCACCAATTATGCATGAAAATTGCCTCAATGCTCTACATCAATGGCCTGTGGAAAGCTCAATCTTTTTTTTCAGAACTCTAGATTAGAGATGTTTGGTTTGATCATCGCTGAAAGCAAGAACATCATCAAATTTAAACTCATGGCTAAAATCGGTCCTAGTTCAAGGGGTTTTTTTGTAGACTGAAACTTGTTCATTTTCACTGCTGTAAAGCTGTACTTTATACTAAAATGTTCAGTGGTGACTGCACATTTCATGCTAAGAAGTCATTTCCTCCAAGACAGATTAATCTATTTGGATGTTATCATTTTTTATGATTCAAAATGGAGTGACTGAGGGCGGAGAATGAAGCAGAATTTAGAGAGAGAGGGAGTTAGTTACCGTTAGTTACCAATGTCCTTGGCAGTAACTAACCTCCTCTCTTTTTGAATTTTGCTTCAATTTTATGAACAAAATTTTTTCAATTGCTATTTTCTGCTACGTTTGTTTATACATCAATTGTTTCTTATTTCAAACTGCAAACAACCATGTTATATATCAAAATGTTCAGCTTTGAAAGTCATATCTTTTGAAAGTAGAATAAATGTGAAACAATAGCCCCATCCACTTCATTTACTATATAAAATGATTTTTTTTTAAATGCAGTCCTGCAGTATTTTGATGCAGTATTTTAATACTCTACTTGCAAGTGTATAGTTTTATTTCTAGAAGCCTTATCTCAAGTCAACCAAATGATCAGTAGTAGTAGCATCAGTATCACGTTATAGCATTACATTATGACATGTCTTTTTTTTAGTCTGTACTATTATGTAGCTTTCCCACATTACTCCATTCAGAATAAATGCAGTTCAAAGGAACTGACATGACCCAACACTAAGAAAATAAACATGCAATTATAAAACAAAAAAGCCTTCAAAGAATTTATGTTGTTCAAAGCCAGGTCAACCATAAGAAAGAATGTGTAATTTTTTTTTAAATGGGGTGGGTTTGGGGAAGAGGGCTAGGATTTTTTTTGTGTGAAAGAGGGAAAATGAGTGAAGAGTTCCCTGGGGTGTAAACTTTGCTGTGCACATATATGGAGATACAAAGTTAAGATTTTTTTTTTTTTTTGAATGTGCTCAAGAAAAGAAATATTTTTCAAAAACCAGAAAAGCTGGCAAAGTGGCATTATTACTACTTTTTCATTTCATCTCTCTCTCTCTCTCTCTCTCTCTCACACCACACACACACACACACACACACACATGCCACACACACACACACACACACAACACACACATGCTTATGGTCTCAGCAATTCTAAAATTCATATGAAAATTATGAACACAACTTTGCTTACACTTTCCCCTAAGATCATGTCAATGTGATCTAGAAATAACTGCTATGACTGTGACAGTACGGAAAGGGTGTGTGTATGTCACAAAATGAAAGATATGCATGAAATAATTCAAAAACTCATGCACTACATTTTTATCATGACAATACGAAAAAAGAAAAGAAAATGGTCAAACAAGTCAGACAAGGGAAATCACTGCCCAGAAAAGCAATGTCAAATTTTCATAGTGACATGATCACATGTTTTCTATGATTTCACGGTAAATACAGAAAAGCTGTATTCATTACACAGCTAAAATTCATTATTGGCCTTCTGACCTACTTACAATGATCACAACTGTTACATTTACTCTGGAAAAAATTACACTTTTTGATGTGATCACCAAAGCAAACCATCTGTGAGATATGGGCTTTGAAAGATGGTATCCCTCTAAACCGCCATTTTGAGAAAATCAACAAAGCTGCTAAGACTGAATATTCCTACACCTAGTAGGAAGACGGTCTGTCTTCCTGAAGTGGCCTGTTGCTTAGTTGAGGACTGATCTGCTTCCATTAATTAAAATCTAACACCAAAAGAAAAAAGAAGAAAAACCTTGTTCACGCATTGTTGACTAGTTTGTGACACTGCCCGTCTCTGATTCTCCTTTTTTTTTCATGGCTGACTCACTGACTGCTTGATACAATGAACACAGCATGTATCAAGTCAACATTTGCAATAAAACAAAGGGATGCTTCTCTATTCTTCCTCAAGTTCTGAATTCTTATCTCTTATTTCTTCAATTCCTAATCCACTGTAAGCTGATCACTTGGGTTTCAGAACAAACTGGACAGGCACCATTTTTCACTTCTGATGCTTCACAAGATGAAGTGATTGAAGGACCGATTCCCATCTTAAAATATCGTAGCAACTGGCGTGCAACAGTCTACTGCACAAGCTCAAGATGTAACGCTCCAATTACAAATTTCACACAATAAGGTCACAAACAGACTGACAATCTGAAGCTCTGTTTCCCCAACCACCAAGTCTTGCTTGCCCTTATCGGAGGTCCTACTGGAACTCCCTGAAATCATGAAAAGACTGTCCCTGGAACCCCCCCCCCCCCCCCCCCCCCCCCCCATCATTCCCTTTCCCTCAACATTCTTCTGTCCTTTCAGATGGTGTAGCATAACAACGCAGCTTCTGTGTTCTGGAATTCTGGCTTCCACTGGCACTCCTGTCACAGAAGAACTAAGTGGTTAAACCCAGCCCCACTCACTTGTGTCATCCACCAGTTTCTGGACCTGTTCTTCCAGCCACTTCTGGTAGTACAGCCGTACATTCTCCTTGTGTTTGCGCCCGTTGCAGTGGGTCTTTCTCACTGAAGGCTACACAACAGAGATTCAAGCAAGCACAAAATTGTAAATCCCCTTCCATTTCTAAGAAAAAAGTTATAACCTCTCATTGAAACAAATAACATTATAACCCAAGATGTCAGTGGTATTATTTATTCCATCTAACCTTAAAAAAATTAATCTTTTTGTTACAATCTTACATATTATTGTTCAAATATACTAGTATGCATTTCTTCTCTCTCAGCATCTCAAATACTTTACAACTGTAATAAACAGTTCACTTTTCCTTCCATTTTCCATGCTATCCACTTTTCATTTGTCAGCTCATTACTTTCCCCCATGCTGATTGTGTTCATGGAACTCATTCATAATATATACATCATTACTTCTTATATTTCCTGCATGCTCCTTTTGGTGCATTGTGGTGAAAATTGTAACCAAACCAAATGAAAGAAAGAAACCCTAATGGCAATAACAAAACAAACAATAAAAGAGATAGAGAGACGAGAGAGATAGAGAGACAGAGAGAGAGAGAGAGAGAGACAGAGAGAGAGAGAGAGAGACAGAGACAGACAGACAGACAGACAGAGAGAAACAAAAGCCTTTAAGCCTTGAATTAAAAGGCTGAGTATGAGTTACATTTGCATACTTTGGCTTCTTCCTAGACTCAGTAATATTTACAATCACTCAGGTTTTCAATAATGTCTACATAATATTGATATAGTCTGAGTTGAATAAACCAGTGTTCAAACTATACCTTAATAGTAACACACGCACTGATATACTCTATCTCACACTTACTCACGCAGATAACACACAAGTACACATCTGTTCATATGCCATGTGCAGTAAATTAATGACAATGGCATTTTCTAACCATCAGCTAAAATAATTTTATAAAATTCAAAATACTTACCGAATCATGTGTGAGGTAAGTGTCACAGTAGTCGCAGTAGTATCTAAACAAAACAACAACAAAGATAAAAGACATGACAGCTGAAACCACTCCAAATATATCACTAAACAAAACTCATAAAATCTGATTACAGGGTATTGGAAGGTATTTTCTACCTGTCTAACCAAAAAACATAAAGAAAAGAAAACAACGAAAAAAATCCTGATCAATCAAAGGCTGTCATTCCCTTTAAAATAAATTCAATTTTAAAATGTTGTTACTAACTATTCTCTTTACCCCCTCTCCTTCTACCTTCCCCCATATCCCTCCCCCCTGTCTCTTTTTGTACTCCCCCCAGTTCTTATACTTACAGAACAGAGAGTATTTTACAATGGGAACAAAGAAATACTGTCTGTGTGTCTGTCTGTCTGTGTGTCTGTCCATGGTCAAAATGTGTTCCACTTGCTCCAGACAAAACTTCTGGGCCAATCTTTCTGAAAATTTGTTTGTATATTCATTATGGGTCACGGATGATGCTCGATGTTTTATTTTACCAGAATAGCTGTTACTAACGGCTATAATGGCCCAAAACGGTTTTCTTCTTTATGGAATATCTCAGAAAGAACTTGTATTCAAGATAAACTGGGAGTACGTTGATATACTTTGCATCTTGTTCAGTCTCTTCTTCTTACATCTGCTTGTGTTATGATTGCTTAGAATAGATAAAAAAAAAAAAAAAAATGCATTAAAAAGTTCATTATAAAATTCTCTGCTGTACAGGATGGGAAACGAAGGAACTGGGGAGACTGAGAGACAGGCGGCAGAAGGGGCTTATAATTACCTCCTTCAAAGAGGTTTTGTTTTCATCCCTCATCTGTTGGTTGATTTGTCCAGCCATGTGTGAGGAAGATTAGGTAAAATCTACACAACCTATGTTAACGAAACCTGGTAGTCAGACAACATGCAACACAAAGACACTAAACCCTTTAAATTCGGGTGCAGATTTGGATCAGCACAGATGGGATTTTTTTCCCATGGATGGGGGGGGGGGGGGGGGGGTTCACCCCCCTCACCCCCCCCCCCCCCCCCACTCCAAATATTGCCAAATATGGCATTTCTGGATATTATCATCTAGAAACAACACATGAATTTCAATCTTTTAAAAAATCACGCTTATAAAAATATACTTATATAGACAGACAAACTTTCCAGATCTGATCTAGATCCGAATTTCAATCTGCATGCACTGAACAAAATAACATTAAAAAAAAAAAATCGGGTGGATATTTATCTAAAGTCTTTTCACAGTGCTTGCAACTCCCACCAAAGTGTTACTAAGAGATGAAGATTCAGTCAGGTACAAATGATTTCAATATATAGATCTGCGAGTTTTGGATATCAGATAGTATCTATAGATACAAGATAGTTTCTGGTATGGTTTCATTGCAGTTGAGAGGACCAAGACCTTGGTGGATGTCTGTGCTCTAACATAACAGTGGGCTGGAAAGGTCAAGCTGCCCTTTCCTTCAACAATCATGTCTTTTCTGATGCAAACCCAGGTCAATGAACATTACGCAAAGGAAAAAGAGGATTACATTGTTTTCGAAGAACATAAATACACAGGCAGGATGTAGTATGTGCCAGATTACATCACAAACTCTCTACTCTGTTATCTCAAAATAAAGTTTTATAAAATGTACTATACATATGACTCAGGTTCTCTCTAATTAAATTCTACTTATTTGGTGCAGATTTCATTTTACTGAACAGACTTGTAAAATATGTATGCTGTGATATCTTACATATGTCTCATGACATCTGCCTGAAATTTCATTCTTAATTAAAAGTTTTTTTTCTTGCAAATGTCATCTCATTTGATAACAGTGTGTATAGAACATATCTGAGCAATATTTCGTGGAGTTTCAAATGCATTCAACAATAACAGATCACTATCACAAATAGTGTAAACATAAGAATTACAACCTCCTTTTACATATTAACTCACAAAATTGTCAGTTAAAAGAAATTTTAATTACCAAAAATCAGCAGTAATGTTATGACGTAGACTGATAGAGACTCAATCAAACATTTTTTTTTTCCAGCTTGTCATCAAAAAATGGGAGAAAAAGGTCATGCATAAGTAAAAAGAAGAAAACATGAATATGACAGTCTCACTGCCCAGAAGGCAAGTCTTTGACACTGAATGTCAAATAATAAAAATATGACACAATGTCAAATAATAAAAATATGACACTGAATGTCAAATAATAAAAATATGACACTGAATGTCAAATAATAAAAATATGACACAATGTCAAATAATAAAAATATGACACTGAATGTCAAATAATAAAAATATGACACTGAATGTCAAATAATAAAAATATGACACTGAATGTCAAATAATAAAAACATGACACTGAATGTCAAATAATAAAAATATGACACTGATTTGACTGAATGTCAAATAATAAAAATATGACACTGAATGTCAAATAATAAAAATATGACACAATGTCAAATAATAAAAATATGACACTGAATGTCAAATAATAAAAACATGACACTGAATGTCAAATAATAAAAATATGACACTGAATGTCAAATAATAAAAATATGACACTGAATGTCAAATAATAAAAATATGATACTGAATGTCAAATAATAAAAACATGACACTGAATGTCAAATAATAAAAATATGACACTGAATGTCAAATAATAAAAATATGACACTGAATGTCAAATAATAAAAATATGACACAATGTCAAATAATAAAAATATGACACAATGTCAAATAATAAAAATATGACACTGAATGTCAAATAATAAAAACATGACACTGAATGTCAAATAATAAAAATATGACACTGAATGTCAAATAATAAAAATATGACACTGAATGTCAAATAATAAAAATATGCTTACAGTTAGGAGACATCTGGCAACATTTATGTTACTATGATTCAAATACTATATAACATCTGGCAACATTTATGTTACTATGATTCAAATAACATCTGGCAACATTTATGTTACTATGATTCAAATACTATATGACATCTGGCAACATTTATATTACTATGATTCAAATACTATGTAACATCTGGCAACATTTATGTTACTATGATTCAAATACTATATAACATCTGGCAACATTTATGTTACTATGATTCAAATACTATATATATAACATCTGGCAACATTTACATTACTATGATTCAAATACTATATAACATCTGGCAACATTTATGTTATTATGATTCAAATACTATATGACATCTGGCAACATTTATGTTACTATGATTCAAATACTATGACATCTGGCAACATTTATGTTATAATGATTAAAATACTAAATAGGCTGATGGAAATGTATGTCAAGTTTATGTATTCGTTGGGGGGGGGGGGGGGGGGGGGATATACATAAGATGACAAGAAATGATTATGACACACCTTATAAACACTCTTAAAAGAAACCTCAGAACTTTGGAATCCAGAATCTGTCTAATGCTTTACCTGAAGTGGTGAGAAAGTTGTCAGTATTTGGGTTTTATTTGGACAAAAAAAATCAATGTCATGTGGTTTGGAAAAATATGCATCTAAAGTATTATACATGAGTTAGATTTCAAGTATTTACACAGCAGCATGACAAGGTATTTTTTAATGACAAATTACAATCAACTTCAGAGCCTCTGAAAGCACAATCTTATGTTATAGGTTTAAAACTTGGATAGGTTGTTCATGGCAAAAACACAACAAACATGGTTTTTGAAAACAATTATTCATAAATTAAGAAAGTAAGGTTTATGCATTTATTGTCGACTTATAAAACAATCTTTTTATCAAAACATGTATGTTTGCAAGAAATCATATTATGTACACACAGTTTCATTAAGTAACCGAGTTAAATATGTGCAGTATGGAGGTGTCCCACTTGGTTGCTGCTATAATTTATATCAAAATATTTATTTTCCATGGAAACTTTGGTCTGAATTTATTTCTGATACATAGTCAGGTATTCTTTCAAGTTTCATGCATTTAAACATGTTCTATTCAGACCAGATGTTTTGATTAGGATTTAGTATCATCCAATAATTATGACCATCTCTGAACATACTATTTGGCACTTGAGAATTAGTCATGTTTGGGGGAGGGGGGGTGGGGGAGGCGCAAATTAATGTAAAATCTGGGGAAAGAGGGATATGAAGGATGTTCGAATCCCGATTAAAAATCAGATAATTTTCAGTTTGTCACACTTCATCCAAAGATGTCAGTTTTTGTTTAAATCTGCTGAATCTGTTGTACAGACCCTGACTTGAAAGTAAGTAAGCTGATAATTACTGGTCCACTAGTACTTTGATCACGCAAAACTTCAGAATGTTGATCATATTGTGCTATTGGTTATGTTAACCACCTGCTGTCATGCATTGGTTATCGTCATGGGGTTTGGTGGTTATCATCATGGGTTTGGGCCTGGGAGATCCTGAATTTGAGTCCCACCACACATGATTTGTTGATTTTTTCCCATACAGACCAGAAAACAACTTCATAGCCATCAACTTAATCATCCTCACCAATCTGGGAATAAAACTCACAAGACTCTAGCTCTTCATGCACTGTTCTCTTTGTGATCTCAGTTTCAATTTTCCCTCCATGTCCAGAACCATGGTGAGTCAACTACTGTTTGATGCTTGTGGTTAGCACCCTCTGGTGGAGAAGGACAATTTAAACTGGCTCCATGGACAGCAATTACTATCTTCAGCAAGAAACCCAAAAGATGACATTCTATGTGTGCCAGGTAAGAACAAGCACCACTAACTTACACTGAAGTAACTCCACAGCAGTGCACTGTACTTTCTTGGCAGTTCCCCCATAACATTACATTGACAGCTCCCTTGGGACTGTTGGTGCTGAGACTCTAACATGACATGGCTTACTTGTTGTTGTTGTACATGGTGAGTCAGAAATGAATGATGTGGAAGTGATGTTATTGAAGGAGGCAGGAATGATGAAACAAAATCTGTTACTCATAAACAAACAAAGTAATAATAACAACAATAATCACTTACTGCAGCATGCTCTACTTACTGCTGAGAGCATGTTGGATGTGTTCGTCCAAAAACAATATTTTCTGGGTCATATGTCAAGGAAACAATCAACTCCACTGACATCAAGCCAGATTAAGTTTAATCTTCATGTGTAGTTTCTATTCACCAACATTAATTTCAGTGTATTTATGTTCTTTGCCCATTCAAAGAGGTCATAGTATGCTTCCCAGACAGAAAGTGATTTATGTGACTAACTTTTACAATCATGATAGCACCTGTCATTGCACTGTTAATGTTACTTGGTGTTTGTTGCAGAGGCTATAAAATACTTTTATAACACTGTTTACATTTCATTCATTTTTCCATACAAATTTTTATCACCATTATGTTAGTAGTGTCTTTGTACTTCTGTTCTGAATGAACTACTGAGATTCAGACATCTGTTTAGGTGTGTTGTCGTCATCTGCTATGTGTACTAACTACTATCGGTTTTCTACCACCTAAAAAATTTTAATGGAGGTAAGTTTTAAACTGTATTTGAAGTATTTCTCTTCATTACATAATATATCTGATCACTAGTACTTTTGGTAGAATGTTTTGGTGTTGGCTCCACCATGGCCTCACAGCATAATATCAACAACCATAATAATCAGGGCTGGGATAATTGTCGCCAAGCTGCCAACGAAAAATGCAAATGTGAGCAGGTGAGTTTGCAACTGTCATTTCTCTACGGATTTAAATAAAACAACTGCTTGAATTTAAATCTAAAATAGACACCAACCTTGTCATTCTCATCAGTTGCTCGCAAAGATGATGCAGTTTGAATCCCACATGCTCCACAAACACATTTTTTCTCAGATGTATCGTAACCTCTTATAGGTAACATAGTATACTAATTAGTCTTCAATGGCTCTCATTCATCTTTTAGCTCACTTGTTATGTCATTGCTATACTTGTTGCTTTGCCACTGAACGTCTGAAGTCTTCACTCATGTATATATGTAACTATTTCTACAATCTTAAAAATTATAATAATAATGATAAAATTTCAAAACAGGAAGTTAAGTATGTGGGGGTGGGTATGGGATAACACAGCAAGATTTTAAGAAACGGACCCGGAGCATTGTCATCTAAGTTGAAAAAATTACTTCATCCTTTTAATAACAGTAATGCTAAGTACAAAAAAGCATACTTGATTGAGATTTCCTGCTGATCTGTTGAGCTTGGTTTGCTCTAGACTGTATTCCTTGCAACCCACTGAACAGGATAATTCAGTGGTATCTTTCAAGTCTCAGGTTTGTGATAATTTTTACACTGACAGGCAAACGTGCAATTAATCAAAGTAACCCTTTAAGCACTGAATAATAAATTACGATAATAATAATAATAATTTTTTTTTTTTAACTGTCAAGGAAAACAACTCAGTTATGGACAGACTATACGTTGTGTCCATGATGATCGTCGCAAGGCCCTTTATCAAACGACAAAAATTTCCTTACTTTCATTAAATGTGACCTACTGTAAAACCTTTGCATCACTGGAAAGTTTTCCCTGCTATTCTGTATTGTCAACAGCATTCAAATGCGCAGGTTCTTTTTGTTTATTTTTTTTTCATGTGTGTGTGTGTGTGTGTGTGTGTGTGTGTGTGTGTGTGCGCGTGTGTTTCAATCCGACATACCAAAATGAAAAGACAAACACACAGACGGACAGACACAATTTTAACCAAAATGAAAGTTCAGTTCACGCCTAAAAAAAAAACATCCCGTGAGTACGAACATGGACCACCGCAAAACGCTCGGACTTTTATGGAACTTACGTTCGTAAAATATGACATTACACAAAAGATAATCATTCGCACTTGAAAAGAACAATAACAAGCCTGGACAGCAAAAACAACGATGAAAATACTTACTTCGGCATGTTGGTGCTCTTGAGTTCGGTCCTCTGTCGTTGTTTCAACGCTGCTTCCGGTGTTGGCACGCTCTGCTTTATGTCTATTCACCGAAATCTTGTGGATTTCTCTCTCTCTCTCTCTCTCTCTCTCTCTCTGATTTCTCTCTCTCTCTCTCTCTCTCTCTCTCTCTCTCTCTCTCTCTCTTTGAATAACGTTCTTCACAGGGCCGGAATAGCTCAGTTGGTAGAGCATCGGACTCGTAATCTTGGGGTTACGGGTTTGCATCTCCCCCGGGCCGTTTCGGTACAGAGGGATTTTTCTTTCACGTCTCTGCTCGGAGTTAACATTGGTTCTGACTCCATTCCCCATACAGTCCTTCGAATGAGACTATAAACCGAGGTTCCGTGGACCCACGCACATCTTGCACACACGTAAAATCCCATCACCAACTTTCGGAAGAGAAGGCCAGTTTGGCCGTTGGTATGGATGATACGTTACACATAGCATGCAGCTTCCCCGAAGTTGGAGTATGGCTGCCTTAATGGCGGGATAAAAAAAAACATGGTCATACACACAAAAGTGTCAGAATAATTAACATGATGATTGTGGACACTAAAAGAAAGAAAGAAAGAAGAAGAAGAAGAAGAAGTGACGATGAAGGAGCTACACATGCCTTACAGGAAGACCTAAACAGATTGTAAAATTGGTCAAGACAATGGCTATTGAAATTCCACCCTGAAAAATGCCATGTTCTGAAATGGGGAACAAGAAGTCAGATGCTGTGTATTACATGACTGAGGTAAACATCAAGGGTGAGACATGTACCACAACTCTACCTGAAAGTGATGTTGAGAAGGACCTTGGGGTTTACATTAATAACAAATTTAATTTCAGAGAACATGTGGCCAAGGCAACCGCTAAAGCAAATAGAGTAGTTGGTATTATCCGGCGCTCCTTTGACTTCCTCACCAAAGACACTTTCCTACAACTGTGCAAGTCTCTGGTACGACCAGTACTAGAGCACAGACATTCTGTCTGGCAGCCATACCACAAAACACTGTGCCAGGATGTAGAGGATGTTCAGCGCAGAGCAACTAAACTTTTGGCATTTCTTAAAGATAAACCGTACCCTGAGCGTCTCTCTACTCTTCAACTTCCAAGCCTGGAGCACAGAAGAAAAAGGGGTGACATGATCGACTTGTACAAGTTTATTCATGGTATTTACTGGAGTGACAAACCACAGTTTGAATTTTTCACCAACAGGGACAGCAGAGGACACTCCCTGAAATTATCCAAAGTTCATCACAGATTGAACATCAGGGGAAATTACTTTCCTCTTCGAGTGATTGATGTTTGGAATGGTCTTCCTGACTCCGTAGTAACAGCCCCTACAGTCAACGTCTTCAAATCACGACTAGACACCGACTGGAAGGAACTGCCGACAAAACATAATCCAGAATGTTTGTTGACCTAGATAGATTCAGTCTGTGACTCTTCCTTCCACGCATGCAGAGTTTCTTTTTGACCCAGATAGTGTATAATTATTAGAACGGTGAACAGGCCTCTTAAGGCCTCAAACACCGAAGTTCAAGTTCAAGTTCAAGAAGAAGAAGCTCATGTGATTGCCACATTCTAGTACTGGCAAGTATGTCGATTCTGTTTCCCGCGAGATGGGTTCATGGTTTGTTTGCTATTGTTTTCCTCTACTAAATCTGATTTAGATCGCCTCCTGTTGGCAATGTGTCGGGCAATAAAGGTATAGGTATATTTCTTCTCTTTAAAAAAATAAACATTTTCAAAACAAAAAACAAAAACAAAAAAAACAAAACAAAAAAAACCATCGACAGGTCCTCATGGACAAACAAACAAAAACAAAAAAAAAAACTTTGCCTTTTAAGGCTTGCACCGACAGTGCTACTCACACACACAAAAATGTTATTTTCATATACAAAGTTTTCTGGTCTTCAGACCTATAGCAATTCTTCAACAATTCCAGTTTCTGCGACCTCTCGTCAACGTGATAAACAAAGAACAAACTGCTTGTGCCCCTCTCAACAAAAGTCTATTGCCCTAGTTTAACTTTTCAAGCAAGTTCCTGGAAGAAGAAAAATATATTAATCATCATATCATTCTTTATCTAACGAACAGCTATCTTCCTTTTTTTCTCACTTTTCATTTTCTTCATGCTTACTGGTGGTGTTTGGGTTTTTCTTTTTCAATGGCCACCCGTGGCCTTCGATTTACAACAAAACAAAACATGTGTGTCTTTTATGAGACGAGGCATGCGTTCATGATGAACCTCTCTGTAACTATAGCGCCACCGACGGGCCCCCCTCAGTCTGCCTAAATTACACACTTGGCAGGTGACAAATCTCCCTGAGCTCTCTGTCCACCGCTCAGCATGTACGGTTTCCTTGAACAGGCTAGCGCGAGCACGAGACAAAATCCTTTTGTTTGTTTGTTTTTGTTTAAAGCCTGCACAAGCCGTACATGTTTTCCGTCGCCACACTCCCCTAACAACCAAACACAAGCAGCCATAGGGAACTTAGCACAGTTCCTGACAAACGGTCCCCTTCACAGTGATTTCAATCAGTATCTATTGACTAAATGGGCAGGAAAGAACTGTCCCCCAACCCAGTGCTTTCCTCAGAGTCCACAGACATGATTCTTCGCACACTCTGACTCAGTCTTGCTCAATTTGTTGTTGTTGTTGTTGTTGTTGTTCCTTTTCGCCCATCCTCAGGTCACATCGTCACCATCGTCTAATGACCCATAACCAGGCAACATGAAATTAAGGTGAGGGTGTTATAAGAGAAGCAGTATGAGCATTGTGCATCTGTAACGATATTGGGTTAGTCCTCGTGTGCTGGGCAAAGAGAATGCCATAGAGTCCAGGAAAGTCAGCTTGGAAGCAAAATGGAAAGTGAACTGAGAGAGAAACAATATAAAACTGCCCTGAAAAGGCTAGATTTCCGACCAGCAAATGACTTGTTTGCATAACGAATCAATACTCATTTGTGTGACTGTGTTTCTTTTTTTATTGAACAATTTTTCGTTTTTTACAAGACACATACAAAGCACAAATATGCACATATCAATAGAAAGAATAACCATGAAAGTAAAGGTGATAGTTAAGTAAAGGTACCAATTCCAGAAACAGCATTGGACACAGCACTTTGATAGTCAAGCATGGATTCGACAACACTGGTAATAAGAGTATTTAGCAACTAGTAGTGGATGAATCAGTAAATGCTATCATCATTCCTATGAGCAAAGTTGATTTATAACACTAGTTAACATAGGCATTATATTGATACAAAGAGCTATGTATAGTTATTCCAATAGTTATAACTTCAAAAAGAAATAAAGACATTGATATAATATGAGACATTCACCTTGTCATTCTTTCTAATAATGACACCAAATGACCTCTATAACTGTGACTGTGACTGTGTTTCTTACAGACCAACCCTAAATGCTGTTTCGGTTTACGTTTTTTTCCATGTCATGAAGAAATGTTAAACCAATGTCTCCAGGTCTCAGTGTAACCGCGTAGACTTTCCGAAAGATGGGGAAGCTCAAAACCGTGGATGTAATTTTTGTACCCAACTGCCCTCCAGGCGTGTTTTCCCTTTGCTGCAGTGACTTTTAATGAGACCTGCTGTGCTAACCAAGTGTGCCCAAAGTTGTTGCAAAGTGAGGCGACTGCAGGCGGAAATCTAAACAAGTGTTTTAAAACTATTTAAATGACTCCGCTGAACAACATGGACAAATGAATCAAAAGACAAAATACAACGCGTTTCGACCTCTTAGGTCTTCTTCAGGCAAGATAAACAACACTCAGGACAACGAAAATCAACGAGCAATCACTTATCTTCGTCAATTGCTTGATCATTTATTGTGTGCATCATCATCATCATCATCATCATCATCATCATACTTTAATGCTTCTTTAATCAGAATTTAGGTCTGACAGTATTGTTTCTGTTTTTAGCAAATTCTGAACATTAGTAAGTGGTGTGTGTGTGTGTGTGTGTGTGTGTGTGTGTGTGTGTGTGTGTGTGTGTGTGTGTTTAGTATGTGTTTATCTACATGTATGAGGTTTTACATTTTAACTAGATTGATTTTGTTGGGTTGTTGTTGTTGAGTTACCCTACTTGTTTATTGTTTATTGTTGCTGAGTTACCCTTCTTGTATATTATTCATTGTTTTTCATGTTTATTTATGTCACTAATGTATAGTTAGTCAGCAGCACGATTGTAATTTCTCAGAATTGAGATAATAAAGTATTCTTGAATCTTGAAATTCTGTGCAAGATCATTCAATCATTTTCGTTGTCCTGAGTGTGGTTTATCTTGCCTAAAGAAGATCTAAGAGGTCGAAACGCGTCGTGTTTTGTCTTGTGATTCGTTTGTCCACGTTGTTCGGCGGGGTCATTTAAAAACTATATATAAAAAAAAGTGTGCCCAAGTTGCCGTCCAGTCATGGCGTGGTCCATAGCTTCAGACAGACACGTCGGGAACTCATTGTTTGTGGGATATCCGGAAAGACAATGGGAAGTTCGGGATTTTCTGACAAAAATAAAAAAGATTTGATGATGAGCTTCTTGAAGAAATCTACATCCAAAGTTTATGTTTCCTACTTATAAGTAGTTTTATTGTTTCTTACCTGTTTTGTTTACAAACAGAACAGCAACGTATTTGGTGGGTATATGCAAAAATTGTTAATTGATCAAGTCATGACATTTCAATTAAATTGTAGAAAAAAAAAAAACACCTGCCTGAGTAATGAAGATTTAAATGTGGATAATTTTTCACCCAAGACGTACGGGGAAGGCTTTAACAGTTGATCCAGTTTGTCTTTTGTTGTCTCTTCACCGTGTTCAATAGATTTAGCAGATTTCTTTGCAGAATTTTTGCGGTTCAGGAGCTAGTCACTGCACAACAAATGTTGATAGAAATGCCGTGTCAGCGCATTTGCCCACTCCCCCGCCCTTCCCCCTTCCCCTCGTACTATAGCTTACAATCCAGCAGCGGAGAAATACAAGGCATTTTTCTGAGAACTGCCGGAGTTACCTCGAATTCAAAATACTGGGTACTTTCATATTGTGGCTGAACACTTACACGGTTGGCCAGATGTACGTGAAACTAACTTGAGAAAAACAACTTTTATAGCGGTTGCTGATGCTGCAAACCTTGCTCACCGTGCAAGGAATGATGTGCTCTTGGATTTGCACACCTGGAAGTCTGCTCATTGTTCTCAGTTTGTATAATTCATGCAATATTCAATCATTTTGTAACATTGAATATTGTTGACTGTAAAGTGATATAGTCACATTGCCGCTATGAAATGTATGCTGGGGGAAATAGAAACAAATATTGTTATTCTGGGCACGCGCACGCGTGCACACACACACACACACACACACACACACACACACACACACACACACACAGAGAGAGAAGCTGTGTGGCAACACCATTGAAAGAATATCGACAAAGTTCTAAACCTACGAAGAAAGGGGAAAGTACTTCTGAATGATGTATGAAACCATTCGAGATTAACCTAGGTTGCGTTGTCTTACTTCAAACTGGTACTCCAAAGACCTGAAATATGCATGTCAAAGTTCCCTGCACGCAGTGCTATGGCCGCCAGCAGCTCGGCCGTTAAAAAAAAAAAAAAAAAAAAGCTCAATGTTATTTTTACCATCAGCACGGTGGTCACAAGGTAACACATTCACTCAGAATATTTACGATATGTCAGTATATAAAATGAATAAATGAATGAATGTATAAATAAATAAATGAATAAAAATAGCGAGAACGAAAGCTTCAGTCATCCGTGATCTAAGTATCCCAGAGAACGTATAAATGCCGATTCAAGCTCAACCGCCCTCAACCAGTTTCGGGCGGTTGCCCTTGAATCGGCATTTATACGTTCTCTGTCAAGTAAGACTTCAACAATGAATTAAAAAATGATAATCACAAGTTCTCCAAAAAAATACGGCAGCATGTCACAAGACATAACATTCATCTACAAACAAACATACTGTGTAGGATTGTCTGTTTTTAATACTAATTTACAAAACTTTTCAGATTTCAGTTTTTGCTTAATCCTTTGTTTTTCTTGATCGTTTTCAATAACATCATTTTCACGCATACATTCATCAAATGCGTCTCTGTCTTTCATATGAAATAAAACTACAGTCTTTAACTGTTCTCTAAAGTCTTTTAAAACTGAGTTATATTTTGGACATAAAATCCACACACTTATCCCAGCATGTCTTCCACTGAAAGCCAGTTTTGATAAAGTTTTTCGTTTTTGTGTTCCCTCAAACAGTCTACCACCAGTCAGTTGATTGTCAGCTACTTTTGCAAGACCAAGACAACACAATGATAGCGTCGCAGTAAGTCAGCAGGCTGAGCGGCCCGTTTACCGACTGTGTGTGTCTCGCTATGTTGCGACCAAAAAATCGATAAAACACGTCTCGCGAGCCCACTGCTCTCACCGAGCTCGCGGCGCGCACCTGACCAGGCAACCAATCACCGCTCAGCGCGTGGGGCACATCCTGTTCAGTCACAAAGCAACCGGCTGAAATAACAGATGTCAAGTGGTCCTACCACTTCCACTTTTCTTGACACCTCCTTCCACTTTGTTACACTTGACACCTTCACCCCAAGTCACCCCAAGTCACCCCCAAGTCACCCCAAGTTCTTAATCAAGTCACCCCAAGTTCTTAATCAAGTCACCTCAAGTTCTTAATCAAGTTTTTAATTAAGTCAACTCAAATTCTTACTCAAGTTCTTAATCAAGTCAGCTCAAGTACTTAATCAAGTCAGCTCAAGATTATAACTAAGTCATCCTCTAAGTACAACCAAGTTCTTATTCAAGTCAATTTATAATTATTTATTAAGTTCTTAACATATTATTGCATATGAAATGGATCAAAATGATCTTTTGTTGTTGGCAGTTCTGGCATGCTTTTTTGTTCGGCTTCTGTATTTAGTGGCTGAGATTTTTTGGACTGCTTTGGTTTTTGCTGGCGTTGTTTATATATTTTATAACCGTAATAACCACCCCCAGCAGCAATGACCCCAAAAATGACAACTGTTTTAAGTTCAATATTCCATGACGACTTTGGTGTTGTAGGCAACCCTGTTGTTGTAGGTCTTGAATCAACTTGTTCTTGTTCTGGTGTATTTACAGCTGGCATTGAAACAACTGGCTGTGGCAACACTGTTGGCGTTGGCGGTGTTATGTTTTCATTATGAGTTACATTCTGTGCTCGGAACATTAATTTTCTTTGTTTGTTCCACTCTGCTAATCTTTTTCCTGCTGCAACACGCCCAGGATGAGGAGGCTTTTTACTGGTCACTTTCTCCATCAGTATTTTCTGATTCTGATTCTGCTGTTTTTCTGGCTCGGTCATTTTTAAGGGAAATAAAATCTATATGATTAAAAGTAATTAATCCCATGATTACTGGCGATAACAATGTTCCAAATCTGTAATATAGATCACATCCTAGAGACTCTAATGACTTTGTTAAAACTGGATCCTGCGTTAAATCATACATAAAATCTTGTTCAGAATCAATGGGAGCAAATCTACTAACTAGTTTAGTGTACAAACTAAGAACTGTTTGCCCAACGCTTTTTACCATTCTTGACCCTAATTGCGCTTCATACCTGTTGTGATACTTTACAATGTCTTGTGGCGACATCTGTTGTATCTGTTCTATGCTGAATTCATTTCCAAGGTACTGTTTTGTTTTTCCACATGCTGCCAAAGAATACAGCCTTTCCTTTTTGGGCATAATAGCTTGGTCATCAACTTGATCATTTGTAATCATAAGTTCAGGAAGGTTTAGTAGATCGTCGCTGTTCATGTTTTTTATTAGATATTATTATTTTATTTTTTAAATGAGCACGAAAAACTGTTACCAACTTGTAACCATTTGCTGTATGGAGGTCTAAGTGTAGATACACGATGCTTGGTAAAAATGTAAAAATAACAGGATCTTGGCAAACTAGACTTTGAAGACTCAGCAAAACTGGTTGCTATTATTACAGCTTCATTTGCTACGAAAGATTTTCTAGTTAAGCAAGGAATAATTCCAGACAGTATCAATATGTAAAATTGAAAAAATACATTTATAAAAATGGCTTCACTCGTGATGATGATAGGTGGCGCAGTGGTTAATGCGCTTGCTTTTAGCGGAAGTAATTACGCATTTAGTAAACTACGGGATGATGGTGAGAGAAAAAGACATAACAAAGCTATGGAGCAACTAGCTGCAGCACAAGATTACTATGAAAAGCAGAGAATTAAGCAGTTAGATTTTATTAATGATAAACTTAAAGAACAGGGACATGCAGCTTACACATTTAAAGATGTTGATCAGGCAATAAAAGAATATTATCTAGTAACAGGCAAACCAATCGAGACATTGCCCCCACCAAAATTCAGTGACTTTTATCAACCATCAGAAAAACAAAAGATGCAAGAAATATTGTTTATTGCCTTTGGTATGACCGTTGTGTATTTTGTTGCACATAATATTGGCTGAATAAAAAATGAACAAGATCTATTATTCACCAAAAGGATATTGGAAGGGAATCACTGCAATTAAAAAGCTAAGCCAAGCAGCGGGAGTTAGTGAACAAACAGCAAAGGAATGGTTATCTAAACAAGCGATTTGGCAAATTTATCTACCAGCGCCTAAAAAACTACAGAGACCGCACTTTGTAAATACAACGCCAAACGACACCCATCAAATGGACCTTCTATATTTACCCCATGATATTACTAGACGAAAAAGATTTAAGTATGCACTTACAGTCATTGACATAGCTTCAAGATACAAAGATGCGGAACCATTAACACAAAAGAGTGCTTCTGCTGTTGCTGTCGCTATACAACTGATATATCAACGAGGCCCTTTAACTTATCCTCGCATGATTCAAGTTGATGATGGAAAAGAATTTAAGGCCAAGTGAATCAATTATTGTTAAAACATAGAGTTGCCATTAAAAGAGGCATTCCAGGAGTTCACAGATCACAGGCTTTGGTTGAAAACTTTAACAAACAGTTATCTGAAAGACTTTTCTCCTACCAGTATCACAGAGAGCTGATTGACAATTCTCGCAACACAGAATGGGTTAGAAGACTGCCCTCAGTTTTGCGCGCAATGAATAATGAAGAATTTAAATTAACAGGTCTAAAACCAGTACAAGCAATCAGAAAACAAACAATAAATGTTGTTGAAGGAGACTCCAGTTCATCCAGCAAACTATTGCCATTTGGTTTGAAAGTAAGGTACCTTTATTACCGGGAGAAGCAGAAGGGGGGACACTCGCATCAGGGCAACAGATCCAGTTTGGAGTGTTGATCCATATGAAATAAAAAGAATTGTAAAAATGAATCCGCCTGTGTATTATTTACGAGAAACTGGCACAACAAAACGACCAGCCCCTCAAAGATCTTTTGTGAAGGAAGAACTGCAGATAATCCCCCCAGACACAGTTCCGCTTTAACTGATTTACGTAAATATATTTGAGTTAAAATGGAAGCTCAGAACGAAGAATCCTTACGTATTGAAGCACAGAAGGAAGTAAGAATGGCAAAAAAAAGAGGCCTCAAAATTAATGCAAGATTTATTTAATTATATTACCCTTATTAATCAAATATTTGAGAAGAATTATAATCTTATGCTAAAACAGCAAGACAAAACCCCATATTATAGTTTTTTGACATGTCTTGAAATGATAAAAAAAAATCCGGGAACATTTAGCAATAACGAGTAATACTTTGGTTAAATTGGATGGGGATATATTTGAGCTAATGTTGTTCTCCAGTGCCCAATTGCATATGAAAACTCTGGATTAACAAATACTCGTTTAGTGTTTGTTCTATCTAATGACTTCTTTGTTACAACAGTTGTGTTGATCTCATGCAGATTAGATCGTAGTTTTACGTTGTCATGATGAAAAGTCTTTTTATTGAACAATGCTTCCTTGTAGTTGTCATGTGATGTGCTTGATTGCACAACACTGCGAGAGATTCCCTTTGCTTTTTTGACAACTTTTTTTTGGCATGAAACACTGTACATTTTTTACCTTAAACCAATAAACTCCTTGATCACCCCTCCAGATAATTCATCCTTCATCTTTCCTAAAACCTTCTTATTAACAGTTGAATGCAAAGGTGAATCTTTAGGATAATCAGATGTATCGTACCATCCTTCTTTCCCTTTCGCTACTTCTATTTCCATGTCTTTATAGAGTCTTCAGTAGGGATATCTATAACAAAACTGTCTGTATCTGTGTAAAGTACTCTGGACTCTGGATACAAGGGTTTAAAGTAGTCATAAAGAAATTCTAACATCAAAAGCTTTGATAATTCTAAAACAGTAAAGCCAATACATACAGGTTTGTCCAATTTGACTTTCTTTTTCTTCATCATTATGCCAAAAAGCTGATCATGAAATCTTCTAAAGTCCTGATAATTTGGTTTTGAAGTCAGCTTAATTGCGTCATTCTCTCTGGTAACCAATCTGACATCTTTGCGCTTGTGCGGATTCTCCATAGTCTGTCCAAAACAGCTGTTGTTCATCAACTTGAAAAAGTCTTTTTCTGATGCATCTGTGGATTTAGTTCTGAGATCAGTGTTCTTCATGATGTATGGTTTCATGAACTGTTCTTGGTCAAAAGCAATTATACGATGAACAGCTGTTAGTTTTAAACCATGCCTTAAATAAAATTGTAGAAGTCTGTAATGACACACATATTTTTTTTTTGCCTCGAAGATTAGGCACAAGTTTAGGCGGTTCTGTTTTTGTCATCTTTAGGCTTTCTGCTGCTAATGGATAGTCATTATGCAGGTCATGGAGTTCATGAGGATATTCTAAATCAACTTCTAGAATAAAACCATGCTGTTGATCTGGCGACAAACTGCCCAACCACTTTAATGCCCTTTGAATATTATTCGCACCATCACCTGTGTACATTTTAAAGTTGCGTAATGGAAGTGATTGCGCCATTGCCCATCCATACAGATTGTTTGCATCTAAATACATAAGATAGTTAGACTTCTTATCAGGATCATAGTTATCCAAGTATTTGTTGTTTGCTTTACAGTAATGGTGCGACGCCATACTAATTCCTCCACACAATCCGTTTTCAATCATCTGAAGCATTGGCAGGTCAGACAACAGGTCAATCTGTACACCTGTATATTTTAAGAAAGCATCCCAACTCATCCCGGGCGCAGAAATATAATGCGCAGGATCTAAACTGTAATGTTTCATGCAGGTCTTTCTGTAATTTTCAAAAATATCCGCCAACAAACATACATCTGCCATCAAATATGAATCATGATAGTCTCCCATTGTTTTGCACTCTAACTTCTGCCATGCTTCTTGTGCGTGCTGGTAATCAGAATCACTGATGTCCTTTCCTCTAAGACTAGAAAAGAAAGCACCTTTAGGAGGAAGTGAGTCTTCATCAAACCTTTCCCAACTGTTCATGTACTCGTAAGGGTAAACGCCCTTTCTAACCAATGATGAGTCAAAATAGTGATCTGTTATTGGGCAGGACTTTAAGGACATAGCCAGTGACTCTAATGATCCCATCAGGTGTTGCATAGAGTCATAAAAAGACAGGTTATTTAAAGTGAAACACATGTACTTTTCTGATGACTGTGCAATACATGATACCCTGAAGTCGCTGGTTACTGCTTGCAATATAAGATGAGAGTCGTAACCTCGCAAGTTGTGAAAGAAGATGGGCAGCTTCCATGTTTTTGGTTCAAACTTTAGTTGAAGATTACATTTACTGTGTGCTGCTCCTCTGAACTTTCCACTAATGTGATCATAATCTCTTACTGTTGGGTTTTCTGGTGTCTGTAGTTTTAAGCCGCAAATCCAACAGTGAGTGGCTGATTCATACTGTTCTTGGTCTTCAGGTGTCATCTTGATTTCAGATAAATTCAGATTATTAGAACAGTCATTACGCAATTGCTGCATGCGCTGTAAAAATCTACTAGCCGCATTAGGTCCTCTATATAATTCTGGCTCTGAATGGGCGCCATCCGACCTGACAATGATGAAAGCAAACGAACAAATCTGATGATTACTCACTAAGACTGTTTTTGGAAGTTTCTGTGGGGTTGGCCCTTCATAAGGAACAATGAGTGACTCGAAGTCTGCGTAAACAACATATGGAGTATTTTGCAGTTTTTTTCCAGTTCTTAAAACAAACTTTACTGCCTTCTCTGGGCATAATTAGTTCTGTATTACAGTCAACTGGGCTGATGCAATGTTTTATATGTTCGCTTGCAGCTTGAACAGATGGAATTCTTGTTAAACATTTTCTACAGAATTCTTGTTTATGACCATGCTTTGAAGTATGCTCTAATAATCTACTCATTGTTCGTATCAATGTGTAATGCGGTAGCCCTGCCAGTGAAGACATCAGGAGTAAGTCCACATGATTTTTGTCTGGGTCGCCAATCGACGGACTGTTCTTAGACACTCTGATAGGCACCAAATTTGTTTCCTCAGACCATGTGTACACGTTAACAGTTATTGGGCGATTCTGTTCTTCAAACTGATCAATTTTGTCTAAGCTAACAGGAAAGGATATTCCACTGAAGTTAAGATCATTGATGTAAGGTTGATAGTTGATACTCTCTCTGCATTTTTGCGGGCGTGATGCAGCCTTGCAAGAACACACCACATGAAACATTTGTTGTCTGTGTTCTTTATGTTTAGAACTGCTCTTTTTGCAACCAATGCTGGGGGTAGCGGAATGTAAGATAACCCTACAATCGGTTCATACTTAGACTGTTTTAATCTGATCTCTAAGACTTTACCCTCTGACCAACCAGAGCCTCTCATTTTAGCTTCCTCAGAGGCTTCATCAAACTGTGTAAGCAGCTGGTCTGCCCAACCAGGTGTTAAGTCATTATAGGAAAGAATAGTCTGCTGTTTAGTTGAGACCCAGACTTCTAGATTGTGTTCATGTATTGTTGTGTAATCGATTAAAACAGTTAACCTTACTTTAACTGGCGGGTCTATTGTTAGTTTACTTGGAACTTGAGAAATAGCATGTGCAACACTTGCCCGCACGTTTTTTGGATTACTAACTTCTAAATCAATTTCATTTAAAGCTCTTGACAAACGCTCTTCCTCAAGCATTGCTTCAAACAATTCGTCCGGGCCTTCATATATCTTAGTCATGTTGAGTTTCTTTTCTAACTCAACATGTTTATTTAAATTTAAAAAAAAAACATCGACTCCAAAGTTGTCTTGATCAGAATCAATATCAACGGTCTTTTTGTGCTTGGACTCGTAAACTAAAGTATAAACGCCCTTTGGTGTTGTTAATGTGATCTGTTTAGAACAGAGTTTAATGTCTCGTTTACTTTTTTTAAACATTCCTTTTTTATCTGATCGGTGTCTGGCTGTTGAGAAAAAGTTGCCCTTGCCTTTCTTTGAAGATCAAACTTTTGTCTTTTGTAGTCCTCAAAATCAGCCTGTAGGCGACTAAATTCTTCATCCGTGATGTTTGAGTCAACTAGTGCTTTATTTATTAACAGTTTGAAGGAACTAAGTTTAGCTGTTATTAGTTGAACCATAGCTGTGTGCTTTTGCAGTTTAGCTTTTATTTTTTTGCTGGCAGCACTTACAGCTAATGAACACAGGCCAAGAGTTAAAGACAAACCGCCTAGAGGTAAAGCTGCCGGCGCACCTACGCCTGTTGCTAAGAGACCTACACTTGTTCCTGCTGATAGAGCACTAGTGATCGATGCTCCAGTATTAACATATGTAACAGCATTAAAGGCAGCAGAATACCTTCGTTTGGTTTTGCTGTATTTTGAAAGGTCCTGCTCTAGTTCTTGTTGCATTTGTGTAATGTTGGTTAATCTGAAAGTTTTTATGTCAGGGCTTTCTACAGCAACAGAGTTGCCTACTATCTCTTCTTTGGGCACTTTTGGATAAACCTGAACAGACATGCTTTTTAAAAATAAAAAATAATTTAGTAAATTGGATATCTTTTAATCTGTTATCTTGAATATTCAGCTGCGCATAATATATTAAAAAAAATGTACATTAAGTGGTTTATCACTATCTTTTTCTTTATCAATTTGAATGTTTATTACGTTTTTAACTGTTCTCCCACTCCCATGCAACTGATTATCCTCTGTCGACCTTAGGTCAATCCATAAACCGTATTTCGTTGTTAAATAATCATCAAGTCTAACACTGTGAGGGTGTAGATCTTTAGACACAAGGTCTACTGTTGGATTTCTACACCTCCCGCCTCCAAACAATTTTCTTATTTCATCAAAATGCTGATAAGGTTTAAGCCCGCTACCATAGGCTTGGTTAGGACTACCCTCAATTGAACATTGTACTTTCGTTATTTTAGGATTAATAAACTTTTCACTTTGTCTTTTGAATGGTTCTTCATCTTCACACAGCAATAAAATACCTTTAAGGGATCTTGCTTTGGTACTAAAACTAAAGTTCCATATAGTGTCTGCCCTGCTTGTGAGATATTTAGAATGATGAATCACTCTATCGTAATATATTGCTAATTTTGACTGATATTGTTGCTCAATCAGCCTTGCTAAGTTAGGGTTGCTAACAGTGTCAAACTCTAACGAGATGTCAGAAATGCTGTACTTTGCTTCGGTGTCTGATGATCTGATAACACGCTTGTATTCATTAAAAGTTAGTTCATATGACAATCTGTCTTTTAATGCTCCTTGAAAGTATGGTGCATGCGCTTTTAACAACTCAAAATCTAAGGGTATAGAAAAGCGATTTCCAAACGCATAACTTACAGCTTCAGCCTTGTTACTGTCTTTTGCATCTTCGGCGCCTATTCTGTGTTTCAGTGCATCATTATTTTCGATTCCTTGAAAAGCAAGATCAGCCCTTTCATTCTCGGTTAGCCATAGATCAAATAGATTAGAAATATGTCTGCATTGTGTAAAGAAAATATTTCTTGCCCCTCAAGTTTTATAGAAATTTTCTTAACGATTGCCCGTCCCAGATTCTGTACAACTGTCCTGCTTGTGTCTGTTGCTGATTCGAGTTCTATTTTGAAAGTAAGACGTGCAGATCCCGGCACAATCACATCATCTGCTCCTAGGTCTGGAAATTTAACAGTAAGAATTTGATCTGAATCAATAGTAGATGGATTATTTGAAACAATAATATTCTGTTTATTTCCCTTCACGCCAAAGGGCTCTTTCAGTCTTCTATGCGGGTCAAGAATTGAGCCATATGCTTGTGACATTTTTTTTATAAAACAAAATAAAAAGTTAATTATTTAAAAACATGGCAGGCATTGAAGATGAAGAAGATTATGGTGTTCCTGATCATGGAGACGACATGAGTGAAATGTCCCCTTTGACACAGCATCGCTCATTGCCCTCATTGCGGCGTGAATTAACAGAAAGTAAGGTCAAATCATTTTACGAAAGTTTAGGTCAAGAACCTCCCGAATTTATAGACCCTAATGATTTTGAACTAAAAGATGACCATTTGTTTGTGAGAAACGACCAAGGGCAACTTGTTCAGCTTACAACTAAACCAGATCCATTAAAGTTTTTAGCTAAGAGTACAATTAGACAAAGACTCAGTGTGCGCGATCAAAATCGCCTTGACATTGCTAAACCAAAATTAGACGAGGAGGCAGTTGCTAAACTTCAAAACACACTACAAGAACTGCCAACAGATAACCAAATACAAAACATAGAACTTCAAGATTTAAGTCAAACAGCAGACGAAATAATACAAGCAATAGAAGCAGAAACCAGTTTTTCAGAAGAAACAGCATTAAAAACTATGCACGATCCGCCGCTACCTATGAGAGAAATAACGGCCCTTGATCATGCTTTGAGAAGCATCAGAGGTGAATTAACAAACAATTTAGCAAAACTGGGTGAACTAGATGAGCATATAAAAAGAGAAAAAGAAAAACTAGTTGAGGCTGACGACTCCAACTTAGGACATGATGTTAAAGAAAGAATAACCCGAAGACTACATGATCTTGAACAAGAGAGATCAGCAAGACTAGAAGTGTTGTCTACTAACCGAGAACAATTACGAACTCAAGTGAGCAGAATAAGAGAAACTATCCAAAGAATTTTATATGAAGACACGACGTTAGCAGAACGAATAAGAACACTGTTTAGAGAGCAAGGCGTCACATTAGCAAGTGTTATAACTGCCTTAGGATTTGCAATAAGTACACTGGTGTTGGCTATTACAGGCGGTGATGGTCAAAGTTCAGTGCCACCACCGCCATCTCCTCCATCGCCGCCTGATAAATCATGGGTAAAAAAACAACTTGATCATCTTGCAGGTTTATTAAAAAAAATTAGCCACTAAGGCCATAGACTCTTTACCTGACATATTAGGGAGTGTCGTTAGCTGGCTTTTGTCTACTGCAAGCAAAGTAGTTGGCTTTATGGCCGAGCACTTATGGACATTAGTTGTCTTAATAGTTGGGTAATTTTTAGTAAGATAAAGAAAGAATAATCCTAGGCCAGTTAATCCCATAAAAGTGCTGTCTTTTCATATTCATGGTCATTATTTTCTTTGTCATAACGAACAGAGTCTTCAACAACCTTGGGGCTTTGGGCCTTGAGAATTGGTTGACTTATTATTGGGTGGTCGACTACACGGGCAGGGCCCGCTTGTTTGTTTATTGTTTGTAATATTACTGGCTCAGAATTTATGTTGTTTTTTCCAACTTTCTGTTCTTTGCCCGCCACAAGGATTTCATTATTGTAGTTTATTATTGTTCCTATCTGGAGTCTGAGGTCAGAAGGCAGCATGTATAAACCAGTGCCAACAGCAAAGTCTACTTTCGATCTTGCGAATTGTAAAACATTTTGGTACCTTTTAATACTTGAAGGCAAATCAACTGCAGAATTAATGGCGTCCTCTAAATTTGCCAAGTACTGTTTTTGTGCATCAAAGCCAGTAGAAGGATCAGTTATGTTCGATCTTGCTGTGCTTGCGAACCTAGCAAACACCAAACATAAGTACGAATGGAGTCGTTTATTCGTTCTATTCCCGCTCTAGTTAGACCATTAGAAGTGTCTAAAATAAATGTTGTCCACGCTGTTTTATGCTCTTGCTCTATGGACCCGAGGTGAACAGCTGTGCCTGAAGAGAAAGATGTGTAAGGAGGATTGTAATCATAGTTATACTTTCTGTGCACGCCCCAAACATAAGGGGTGCCTAAACCATGATTGCGGTCCAACTTTTGTCTAAAGTCTGTCTTAACATTAATATTGAATTCGTTACAGATCCTTTCAAAAGCCTTGTTATCTATTCTGTTGCTGAATGGATTAAACGGTTTGTCATTGGTAATGGCGCTTGCAGTTCAGACAAAATACGCCTGAAGGTGTAATAGAAATGAAATCTATACACTGACCTCACCAAAGGATCAGGATGATTTAAATGATCGGCATACGACACTCCACACCCAGTTGATGCGCAAAACACAGCAAAGTTTAACTGGTTCTGATAAAACTGCATCGGATGACTGAACCACACTTTCGCGATGTAGTCTTTTTTAATGGGAGGGTTAAGATACCTGTTTAATGGATTACTAACCTTTACTTGAAAGGTGTCAGACTGAGTCACAGAAATGTCAAGGGTGTCCGTTGTTATATTTTTAAGATTGTAGTGCGGCCCGACAGAATATTTTGCATTAGTATATTTGAATGCGCTCATTTTTTATATTTGTTTTAAAAATGTTTGTAACAATAACAACTCAAGACAGTCCTTCGTTTTTAGAATATGCTATTGATAATAACTGCGGAACCCAAAGGGTCGCACTCCATGAAATTTTTTACAAAGTCGTATGGTTTAATATAAGTAAATCCAAGGAGAATAATAAGATTAAAAAATTTGATAACAGAGGAAACTTAGTTAGCCAGTTAACCATACCTGATGGTTATTACGGGTTTTGCTCGCTAAAAGAAGCAATGAGTAACTTCGACATTACTCTCAAACTTAACAATGCAAATTTGAAAATAATGTTGGCATTCAAACCTGAAGAAGAAGAAGTATGTTACTATTTTGATGGAGAGCTAGCTAAAATGTTAGGCTTTGCAACTGCCAATCGAGCCATTCATAGTTTTAGAGTTACATCAGACAAAACTACTTATGAGGGGGAAAACCCACTCGATCTTGCATTACATTCATTACTCTATGTTCATTTGGGCGAGCTGAGCACTGATGAAAACTTATATGATGGAAGGCCCTCAACTGTTTTAAGAGCTCTTCCATCAGGGAAAGCTGCATATTGCGATTATGAAATTATACAATTCTCTAATTTACAGTTTAAAAAATTAGCTTGTGGGAGGGTCAGATCATTTAATATAAAGATCACAGATAAAACAGGGAAAGTCGTGAAATGTGATAACCTGCACATTGTTTTAGAAATAAAATAATAAGTTGTACTAAAAATAATGTCTCGTGGGCCAGAAGAATCAGGAGTTACATTAGCGCCTGAGAGGTGTGTAACTTTAGAATTAAAAGACCTTGCAGACGTTGAGGACTTTGAACAGAACGGTGAGATAGGCACTTTGTATGGTTTTGAGTACACTAAAGATGGTTATTATAAACGCAAAGAGGTTAGCGACAGCAAAAGGTTTCCTAAACTAGAACAACTACGCAATGTAGAAGCAAATAATGCGGGCCAGTATGAATATAAAATAGTTCGAAAAACTGACAACAAATGGCACTTAGAACCATATTTAGAATGGGACATAAAATTTGAATTCTTAAGCCCATTTACATTTTTTGACCGTCAAAAAAGTTTCAGAAAAGCATTGAACTCTGGCCCTTTACATGTAAGTCTTATGCCAGAGGACAACAGTCGGAAAGAGATCGAAATAAAGCCGTTTGGGGACAAACAGTACATCCTCCACAGAAGAGAATCGGTTTTAAAGAAAGCTTCTACAAAATTACAGTTCATTCCACGCACAAAATTAGGAGACACGTTCCCAATAATATTTAAAATTTCTGTCTTAAAAGATGAGGCGAGGAATGGAGCTTTGGGCGTCAGTGACAATCTTATGAAAGGAATTCTTATTAGCTGGCAAAACTTAGACGTTGACAAACTTAAAGTTACTGTCGTTGTTCTTTACAATGGCGAGGATATTAAGGTCATAACAACAAGCAACAAAATTGATATTAGTCTAAATAGAAACGATCTTACAGAACTGAACTGGATTAATCTTACACATTTGGGCCTTATAGGGTTTTATTATACTGAACAAGTTTTGACAGAGAGTATGATAAAAACAATAACTGGATTAGATTAAATTCTGTTTTAAAACTATGGAGCAGTTAAACTTTATGACAAAAACCCCTCATTGTTCATTGATTTGTGGACAGACTGGTTGTGGAAAAACACTATTTGTCCTCGACCTATTACAAACAGTATATCGTTATAATTTTGATCATATTGTAATTTTCTGTCCAACACTCAAATGGAACAAAGCATATCACGATAGAAGGTTTATATGGACGGATGATGACATATATTTAGTTGATCCCAGCAATAAACTGAGTGAGTGTTTAGAACACTTTTATAGATTGTTTGAGGGAACACAGACACTATTTATTATAGATGACTGTTCGGCAGAGAGAGACATAGTTAAAAAGAGAAAAACTTTATCAAAACTGGCTTTCAGTGGAAGACATGCTGGGATAAGTGTGTGGATTTTATGTCCAAATATAACTCAGTTTTAAAAGGCTTTAGAGAACAGTTAAAGACTGTAGTTTTATTTCATATGAAAGACAGAGACGCATTTGATGAATGTATGCGTGAAAATGATGTTATTGAAAACGATCAAGAAAAACAAAGGATTAAGCAAAAACTGAAATCTGAAAAGTTTTGTAAATTAGTATTAAAAACAGACAATCCTACACAGTATGTTTGTTTGTAGATGAATGTTATGTCTTGTGACATGCTGCCGTATTTTTTTGGAGAACTTGTGATTATCATTTTTTAATTCATTGTTGAAGTCTTACTTGACAGAGAACGTATAAATGCCGATTCAAGGGCAACCGCCCGAAACTGGTTGAGGGCGGTTGAGCTTGAATCGGCATTTATACGTTCTCTATCCCTCTTGACCTCTTGACATCATCAGTCTCTGCCTACACAATCAATGAGGGCAGAAACCCATTGTATCAGGAAAGCATCGTTTTGAGACTGTTTTGACAAATACCTTCGTATGAAGCACTATACTAGCAAGTGCCAAGAAATGGGGACAACCTGTGGCCAAATTCCCAAAGATGATCGCATCCAAAGGCAAGAAACTGCGTCATCTGGGTGAGACGCATTGGCTCGTTAGCTTCTGAAGATCAATCAGGAAGTATCGACGTCAACACTGTAAAATCGGTTCAGAGCTCGATTCTTCTTCTTCTTCTTCTTCTTCTGGGTACGCAGGCTGATACTCCTGCGGACACTCTCTATATGGACAGGCAGGTATTAATCCCATCTACCCAACAAAGGGAGTAGAGTTTTGTGTGTATGACCGTTTTTGTTTTTTGTTTTTTATCCCGCCCGAGTTCGATTCAAACGCTTCATTTCTGTACTGTTTTACAATCCGATTGAGCAGTTGTTTTCTTCATAGTGTGGATGGGTGAGTGAGTGAGTGAGAGATAGAAACAGTCAGACAGACAGACAGAGACAAGACACAGGCAGAGAGCGACAGAGAGGAATCTGAACTGCCGGACGGACTATCCTCACAAAATGATCATGCCCACGCTCTCTATCGGCTTCTCCGTCAACTGCACCTTTCGCCCACCGTCGCTGATTTCGACTTGAACAGGTACTTTCCGATGCATTTCAGAACTACCGATTTTCTTTCCTGTACAAACTCAGCGCCAGATACACTGATGTACAAAATGAAGATGACGAAGAGACGATGATCCTGATGATATGAACAGTGCCTAATAGCAGTCCTTGACCAGACTCTAAAGTTCTTCACAATCACTTTTTTCGACTGCTCGTCCTCCTGGGTAAACCCGAGAAACAGTATCCCGAGTACTCGGTGTTCATCAACTGTTTTCTGTTTACACTGTCGGATATAAGTCTTCATCTGCGGTCAATGATAATCATTTATACGTATGTGTCCTGATTCATCCCCGAATCCTGCGCCGTAGCTGAGACACTCCGTCTCCGACAGGTCACATCAAGTTTTCTGTATGGGAGCTTCTCCCTTAGCTCAAGACTAAACAATCCTACCCTGTGAGCACAGGGGGATGGTTCGTTCACAAGGGTGCCCTTCCCCAAGGGTAAGAACTTATGGCGCGGCTCTTGATCGCATGATGCTCCTGCCACAGGACATATGGGTATTTCAGTTGAGATAACGGTGCCACTCGTTGTCCTGTCCCATCCTGCTAGGAACATCGCCATTTGGTCTGGGACTGCTAGTTTGACCAGGCAAGTCTGGCTTATATCGCAGCTAACCCTCATATCGGGGAGCGTCCCCCTATCCGTCACCTGGGACCCGCCTGGTCGGAGATGGTCGCCCTTGCTCCAAGGGGCATAACTCATTACTGTGTTAGTCAATCGTTATCGTTTGCCTGTTTTCGCCGGGGAGCTCATTGTACGTTTTCTTTCAGACAGGGATTCGAGTGTGCAGTTATTTTAGGAGTCTGCCAAGGTTGACAGAGACGCATGTGTACTAAGAATGGAAGCTGTTTCAGCGTCCCCATCCGAGGAATCTGTTCTCCATTCCACGAGAAACACGACACTGATATAATCCCTGTAAAACAGAAAATTGTGTTACGTAGTGATACTGAGAAGAGAGAGAGAGAGAGAGAGAGAGAGAGAGAGAGAGAGAGAGAGAAGACAGAGACAGAGACAGAGAGAGAGAGACAGACAGACAGACAGACAGACAGACAGACAGACAGACAGAGGGATGTGCAGCTGATTCCGAGGTCGATTTGGCTACTCCCAGGGGAGTAGAGATGTAGCCTTAGCATGTTCCTGAGAGTCAGTCATATTGGGCGACGACGTTTCACATGTTTGACCACTTAATGTATCAACTTGCCAAGACCTTCATTCTGCTCATCATGCAGGTCTGCACAGCAAGCACTTTGGCCTTTGAGAGGAACCACCATTCGGTTGCCTCACAGCACACAACCGTCCAAAATGCTTAGGCCTGTCTGTCTGGTCAAATATGGGCAGAACGTTTGTGACCCCCCCCCCCCACCCCCACCCCCTCCCTGTGCGCTCAGACATCGCGTGCACTCACATACCTAAAGTGCATTTCAGCTAGTAAAATGGGATATAATTTTAATCACTTTAAAAAAAATTAGATTTTCTCCTCAGATGTCCAGTTAATATACTTTTTGCACAATATGTGTTGTGTGTGTGTATGTGTGTATGTGTGTGTGTGTGTGTGTGTGTGTGTGTGTGTGTGAGTGTGTGTGTGTGTGTGCGTGTGCGTGCGTGTGCGTGTGTGTGTGTGTGTGTGGTGTGTGTGCTTTTTTGTCTTTTTTTTTTTTTGGTTCTTTTTTGTTCTGATGGCCGTATTCGTTTTCAAATCCAGTGAAATTGTTCATACATTTGCTCACTGTGCAGTTAACCTTGTCAACACTGGCAGTGCCTGACTCTGATGGCAGCAGCACCCCCATCAGAAATGTTCCCTTATACGTCTGATGGCAGCAGCACCCCCATCAGAAATGCTCCCTTATACGTCTGATGGCAGCAGTACCCCCATCAGAAATGCTCCCTTGTACGTCTGATGGCAGCAGCAGTACCCCCATCAGAAATGTTCCCTTGTACGTCTGATGGCAGCAGCACCCCATCAGAAATCTCCCTTGTACGTCTGATGGCAGCAGCACCCCCATCAGAAATCTCCCTTGTACGTCTGATGGCAGCAGCACCCCCATCAGAAATGCTCCCTTGTACGTCTGATGGCAGCAGCTCCCCCATCAGAAATGCTCCCTTGTACGTCTGATGGCAGCAGCTCCCCCATCAGAAATGCTCCCTTGTACGTCTGATGGCAGCAGCTCCCCCATCAGAAATGCTCCCTTATACGTCTGATGGCAGCAGCTCCCCCATCAGAAATGCTCCCTTGTACGTCTGATGGCAGCAGCTCCCCCATCAGAAATGCTCCCTTGTACGTCTGATGGCAGCAGCACCCCCATCAGAAATGCTCCCTTGTACGTCTGATGGCAGCAGTAGCACCCCCATCAGAAATGCTCCCTTGTACGTCTGATGGCAGCAGCACCCCTATCAGAAATCCTCCCTTATACGTCTGCCTCACAGTTCTGCTAATTCCAGAGCTGTAGTCAAAGTAAGCTCTTTTTCCGACACTGAACACCTCTGAAAACGACCAGTGTTTATTCCACACACACCCCAGGCCGTCTCTCCATATGGAATCCAATGACGCACCAGAACTAAACTTCTGAAACAAATAACACAACTTCTTGATCACGACGCACATGGGTATGGAATTTGAAGCACTGCACAATTTCCGATGGTTTTAGGCTGAAAAATGATTTTTAACAGGTTCTTTCAGTTCAGTAAGGATCTGGTCACCTGGTTTGGCCAGTGCTAGAGGGTCACTCAACAGTTTATATGTGGAAGCACCTCACGCACGCAACAAAATGACCTCTGCTTTCTCTTGTAGGGACGTGAAAGAAGATATACTTAGATATAAAAACAAACAGCATCATCAGAGAGAGAGCACAGAAAACGCATTTATACGGTGCAAAAGTATCTCAATCCTATATCTGAAAAGAAAGTTATAATTTTTTTAAGTTATTAAATTTTGGCCCTATTTTATCAGTTGAAATGCACTTGAGGTCTGTGACTGCAAAACGAGGTCTCTGGGCACATATTGGGGTCAGGTGACCCTACCAAAAATCTATGGTCGCGAGAGGTTACGTCACTAGACTGACAAACAGATCGAGTCAGCGAGGTTATCGCATCCCCTGGACCCGACATCACATTGATTCGAACTTTCCAAGGTACGACCAAACGTGGTAATTCACAAGAAACCAGGCAGACATTCGGGAAAGGAAAAAAACTAATGCAGTTTCATTTTAAAAGATCAGAATCCGTCCCTCTCTCTTTCCTTCTTTTTTTTTTTTTTTTTTTAAGATAAATTTTGCGCTGCCTAAGTGAAGACCCACTTTGGAACTAAAGTCATACTTTCTGTGCCCCACACAAAATTCGCCTGGGCAAAGCCGCTTGCAGAAACCTCTTTCCTCTACTTTCGCTTCTCTTCCTTTCTTGTATGGTTCATATGCGATGACTCCCTCCCCGTGGCAGACAACCAATATTTTGAGTCACATGCGCAGAAGGTCGGCGAGGAGTGGTATAAACGCGAGATTTGCACGTCCTTACCTCTTGTCAGCACAGTCAGTATCATTTGCCACAATTCAGTGTTCCATTCTCCCCTTGAACTGATCTCAGTCCTCTCCTTCTTCCGGGTCGTCTTCCTGCAATTCTTCTGAAGGAAGGCATCCTCGCCGCCAGATGAAGTAACACACGAGATAGGGTGCTGAGTGTTTTTTTAATTCTTGCTGCTGCAACGGTACGCTTACCATATCTTCATCGGCTTTTGTTGTTTCGTAGTACTTTCCCTTCTCATGTACGGATTATCTGTCTTGTCTATCACAACTTCTTTCTATTGATGTTTTGATTTATACATATGTTTATTGATGCGCTTATTTATTTTTCAGGTTTATTTGTCAGTGGCTGCGTGGTAAGAGTGTCCATGAATTCTTTAGACAATGACTGCAGTGAGCTTAGAAGACAATGACTTGCTCACACAGTGTCCACCAAGGAAAGAAACTTCTATTCATGACGCAAGTAAACAAACAAACAAAAGGCAAGGCAGTACATAAGTAAGAGGTCTTTTTTTGAACGCTTTGAGACATTCACATTTGTCTTTTTTTATTTTCAGGAACTGATGTTGTTTAGGGTTTTTTTTTTTAATTTGTCGTTTCTCTCACGTTATCTTTTGCTCCCGACCCTGGTGCGGCCCCCATTGTCGGCTGGACTATAAACAAGGCGCGAGTCGTCTCCCTTTTCGTTCGGTGAAGATAGTTTGTTCTAAGTGCAGTTTTCGAATTATCGTGTTCCAGTTTTTGTGTAACAATTTTTTTCAGTACCTCTTCTGTTATGCATCATCATTCTGGAAGTACACATTGTTCTAGTCATCTCTTTCAGTTTCCCAGCGGAATCAGAACTCAGGAAGCCACCCTCATTCCCACCCCATAAATATGAGAGGCTGGAGGAGGGGGTAGGGGCAGAGGGCAGAGTACTTTTGGCTTCCTAGCATTTGAAGCAGATATAACGAATCATTAAAGGGGGAAAAAAGGAGAGAAAGAATAAAAGACAGATGTTTTAACATACTGAAAGTTCTGGCATTGTTTCTGAAATGGCATTCTGACGAGATGCAGTAGGTGTGTTATGTTAGATCAGTTTGCTTGAGACCGCTTCATTTTGCATCTTCGGAGAAAGAAACATGGGTAGCATGCACTGAGGCGGTGCCACCGCACCCACCCTTCTCCCACCCCCACCCCACCCACCCATCCCCCTTCCGCACTTTTATTTTTAAAAAAAGAAAAGAAAAAAAGTTTGCTAACAACGTGGTAGATGAAAGTCGTCCACCTCTTCGCTTGTTCCTTGCCCTCGGCATTTATGACAATCTGGAAGGTGGAGGTCACCACCACCACCACCACCACCCCCATCACCACCACCCACACAAGGATACACACCATACCCCTACTTTTACAAGCAATCGGAGGGGAGGGGAGGGGAGGAAGGTGACCGTGTATACGTCGCAGTGATGCTTTCAGCAAAATGCTGTAAAGTTCGGGCTGCACTCCCCCCATCTCCCCTTCATCATTCCGTCTCCACATAGAAATATCTTCTGACGCCATTGTGTGTGTGTGTGTGTGTGTGTGTGTGTGTGTGTGCGTGCGTGCGTGCGTGCGTGCGTGCGTGCGTGCGTGCGTGCTGCGTGCGTGTGTGTGTGTGTGTGTGTGTGTGTGTGTGTGTGTGTGTGTGTGTGTGTGTGTGTGTGTGTGACATTGTAAGTGTGTATGTGTGTGTTGCCGGGCTATGGCCTTTATTAATAAAACGTTTGAGTCTTTAGTTTCTCTCTCTCTCTCTCTCTCTCTCTCTCTCTCTCTCTCTCTCTCTCTCTTCTCTCTTCTCTCCCTTGTTTAAATCGTAAATTATATGTTGCATTTATTGACTTCGAGAAGGCTTTTGATTTGTCAATTGAACCTTGCTGTGGCCTATCCTGTTTAAAAATGGTATCCATGGAAAAGTTTTTAAATGTGTAATATGTATGTATAATTGTGTAAAGGCAAGAGTGCGATCTGGTGCTGCTCTAACAGACTATATGAATTGCACTTTTGGTGTGAAACAGGGCGATGTCTGTAGCCCTGGTCTGTTTCCTTCATTCATTAATGAACTAACACAGGAGGTTATACATAGTGCGAGGCACGGTACAAATTTCATAAATGGCGTTTTGGAGATTTTCATTCTTCTTTTGGCTGATGATGTGGCCTTGGTGTCAGAAACAGTGGTTGGATCACAAACCCAGTTAAATATTTTGCAAAGAGTTGCTGCTTCATTAGAATTAAAAGTTAATATGGCAAAAGTAATATAGTGTATTTAGAAAGGGTGGATATCTTGCAGTGAGAGAAAATGGACGTACAATAGATCTATAATGGCTGTTGTCAATGTGTATAAATACTTAGGAATGTACATCTCAACGCATTAGAGTTTTGTCTTTGCTCGCAAAGATTTGGCCAGCAGAGCAAAAAAATGCGTTACTGTACATACTAAAGAAAGTGTCATGCTAAAAAAACGATTCCCTTTCTTTGTTTTTGAAGTTATTTGATGGCCAAGTTCAACCTATAGTACAGAACGGAGCTGAAGTAAGGGGTCGTGATGCAGTTGCTGCAGAACATTGCGTAAAGATCCATCTGTCTGCTTTGAAGAAATTTCTTGGTGTATCGTTGCAAACGCCAAATGATTTTGTATATGGTGAAACGGCTAGATTTCCTATATATTTGAATTCCATTATTAAATGTGTTCGATACTGGCTGAAAATTACTCAGATACAAGATCACAGATTACCACATAAAGCACATCGAATGTCGTTAGAATTTGGACAACAGAGGTAAGAAAAACTGGGTCACTAATATGAGAATGAAGCTGTGTGAATATGGTTACGGATTTCTATGGATGAACCAAGATGTTGGTGATATAAATGCTTTTGTCCAGGTATTCCAAGAAAGACTCGTTGATTGCAGTTGGCAAAATTGGAATTGCCATGTACAGAACAGTGACAGATTTGAATTATATAGAGCGTTTAATAATCTACGATGTTTACCTGTCTATATATCAATGAAAATGGACAAACATCTAAAACGTATCATGGCTAAGTTTAGATTGGGTGTTTCCGACCCCTTTACTCACTACTTTCGTTATAGACAGTCATGTAGTAGAAATTTGATCTGTCCATTATGTCGAAATGCAAAAGAGGATGAAGTTTATTTGTATTGGCTTGTCCAGTATTAGATGAACATAGAGAGGAATTCATCTCACGAAAGTATTTCAATAATCCTTGCCTTTTCAAATTAACCTTGTTAATGTCATCATCAAATGAAAACACGATTAAACAGTTAGCTATTTATTTATATAAAGCATTCAAAAAGCGAACTATGTATGTAGCACAAAGAATACCAAGATCAATCTGCGACATGATTTATGATGTATATTCCCATTCTAAGGGCTATGGCCTTTAAGAAAAAACATTTAAGTCTTGAGTCTCTCTCTCTCTCTCTCTCTCGGTCTCTCGGTCTCTGTCTCTGTCTCTGTCTCTCTCTCTCTCTCTCTCTCTCTCTCTCTCTCTTCTCTCTCTCTCTCTCCTCCTGGCCTCCCACCAAACTAAACTACACGTTGTCACACACAAACCCGATTAACACCTTCACTGTCTCGCTACGCAGGGACGGCAGAGGATGCGACATCTTATTCTGCGCGGCGACCGTCATGTCCCAGAAATCCAGGAACCACACCTTGTCCCTCAGGTCATGGAACTCCTGGTGCCACTTTCTGGAGGAAAGCCTGGGCGAACAGGTCACGACCAGCGAGACGTATTCCTCCCACGTCATCCAGAACGGTGTGGGGTCTCGGATGACGACCTTGGCGTCAGGGAACTCCCGGAGAAGAGTCTGCACGTGCTGCTTGGCGGCCCTGACCCTGTCCAGGAAATCGCCCAGGCTGAAGTAGGCGAAGTGCAGGTAGTAGTGCAGAACGAGGAGGACGCGTCGGCGGAGGTGACGTCGGTGATGACGTAGTTTTTCAATGACCAATGGAGAGGAGCTTCGTCTGCGCCGTCATCAATGAGCCCTGGCCGACCGTGGAAGGCCCACCTCAAGGTCGTGTTGTGGGATTCCACCTGAGATTGTGGAAGAGGTCACACAAACTGTGTCATGGCATGCGCTTTGGGTCTTTTTTTTTTTTTCCTTTTTTTTAACACTTAAAATCAGGATCGGTTTCACCATATGTCCTCTCTCTCGCTCTCGCTCTCTGTCTGTCTGTCTCTGTCTCTGTCTGTCTGTCTGTCTGTCTGTCTGTCTGTCTGTCTGTCTGTCTGTCTCTCTCTCTCTCTCTCTCTCTCTCTCTCTCTCTCTCTCTCAGAGTTGTTCTCTATCCCTTCCTACCTCCCACCCTTCAACACTCTCTTCCTATCAATATGTGTTGTATTGTTCTTTTCTGAACTGTTATGTATTCATTGCTGTGTAAGTGTTGAAACAGTACTGTGTGATGTTGTTTTAAGCAGTACTGTGTGATGTGTAGTGTTGATAAGCAGTACTGTGTGATGTGTAGTGTTGATAGGCAGTACTGTGTGATGTGTAGTGTTGATAAGCAGTACTGTGTGATGTGTAGTGTTGATAAGCAGTACTGTGTGATGTGTAGTGTTGATAAGCAGTACTGTGTGATGTGTAGTGTTGATAAGCAGTACTGTGTGATGTGTAGTGTTGATAAGCAGTACTGTGTGATGTGTAGTGTTGATAAGCAGTACTGTGTGATGTGTAGTGTTGATAGGCAGTACTGTGTGATTGTAGTGTTGATAAGCAGTACTGTGTGATGTGTAGTGTTGATAAGCAGTACTGTGTGATGTGTAGTGTTGATAAGCAGTACTGTGTGATGTGTAGTGTTGATAAGCAGTACTGTGTGATGTGTAGTGTTGATAAGCAGTACTGTGTGATGTGTAGTGTTGATAGGCAGTACTGTGTGATGTGTAGTGTTGATAAGCAGTACTGTGTGATGTGTAGTGTTGATAGGCAGTACTGTGTGATGTGTAGTGTTGATAAGCAGTACTGTGTGATGTGTAGTGTTGATAAGCAGTACTGTGTGATGTGTAGTGTTGATAGGCAGTACTGTGTGATGTGTAGTGTTGATAGGCAGTACTGTGTGATGTGTAGTGTTGATAGGCAGTACTGTGTGATGTGTAGTGTTGATAGGCAGTACTGTGTGATGTGTAGTGTTGATAGGCAGTACTGTGTAGTGTTGATAGGCAGTACTGTGTGATGTGTAGTGTTGATAGGCAGTACTGTGTGATGTGTAGTGTTGATAGGCAGTACTGTGTGATGTGTAGTGTTGATAGGCAGTACTGTGTGATGTGTAGTGTTGATAAGCAGTACTGTGTGATGTGTAGTGTTGTAGGCAGTACTGTGTGATGTGTAGTGTTGATAGGCAGTACTGTGTGATGTGTAGTGTTGATAGGCAGTACTGTGTGATGTGTAGTGTTGATAGGCAGTACTGTGTGATGTGTAGTGTTGATAGGCAGTACTGTGTGATGTGTAGTGTTGATAGGCAGTACTGTGTGATGTGTAGTGTTGATAAGCAGTACTGTGTGATGTGTAGTGTTGATAGGCAGTACTGTGTGATGTGTAGTGTTGATAGGCAGTACTGTGTGATGTGTAGTGTTGATAGGCAGTACTGTGTGATGTGTAGTGTTGATAGGCAGTACTGTGTGATGTGTAGTGTTGATAGGCAGTACTGTGTGATGTGTAGTGTTGATAGGCAGTACTGTGTGATGTGTAGTGTTGATAGGCAGTACTGTGTGATGTGTAGTGTTGATAGGCAGTACTGTGTGATGTGTAGTGTTGATAGGCAGTACTGTGTGATGTGTAGTGTTGATAGGCAGTACTGTGTGATGTGTAGTGTTGATAGGCAGTACTGTGTAGTGTTGATAGGCAGTACTGTGTGATGTGTTCTTTCATGTATTTGCACACATCTTTCCTTTTTTTTTTTTTTTTTTTTTTTTGAGGTCAGGATGAAAAAAAAAAGCCGCAGACTTTGTGCTTCTTCCTTTCCCTCAATAAATAACATTTCGTTCTCTCTCTCTCTCTCTCTCTCTCTCTCTCTCTCTCTCTTCTCTCTCTCTCTCTCTCTTATGTCCTTCCGACCTCCTTGCTCAACTCTCCATTTTTATATCAATGACGAGTCTACATGTCTATATTAGAATTACAAGCAGTTCGTCATGTTGATTTGTGACTATGAATGATGTATATTTTCATGATATGTGCGCGACAAGGATAGATCGTGAGCCTCGGCCTCGTTCTAAAATCTTCATTCTTGAATATGAAAAGCAGTCAGTCTGGCGATCTCTCTCTTCACTTGCCATCATTTTAGGGTCAGCGCCCTCTAGTGCCTCAGGCGGAAAATGAACTGACGTGCCGCTGTTATTATCTGGTCATAACCTGATAAAGAAAATGAAATGCATTTCTCCTTGCTTCCCTGCCTTCCGTGACCCTAGGGCTGAACTTCCTACACAACTTTGTTAAAAAATCTTCATTCTTGAATATCAAAAGTAATCAGTCAGGCTCTCTCTCTCTCTCTCTCTCTCTCTCTCTCTCTCTCTCTCTCTCTCTCTCTCTCTCTCTCTCTCTTCGCTTACCATCATTTTAGGGTCCGCGCCCTCTAACGCCTCAAGCGGAAAATGAACTGCCTTTTCTATTATCTGGTCATAACCTGGTCAAGGAAAATCAAAAGCATTTCCTTTTGCTCTCCTGCTTTCCATGACCCTAGGGTGAACTTCCTATAGCCAAAAAGTATCCACCTGACCCGTTTAATTTCAAAGTAAATTTACTGCTATCAAATAGAAATGAAAAGACCGCCTTCGATATTGATGTGAACATTTACTGAGCACAAAAAAACTTCGAAGGCATAATCTAAGTATTTTTACATGGTGCGTATATACTTGACTTCTCTCTCATAATCTGACAAAAGGTGCGATTTTGTTGATAACAGGTGTTACCCAGCAGTACGGAACTAGAGTTTAAATTTGGATACATTTTCGGGTTTCTCTCTCTCTCTCTCTCTCTCTCTCTCTCTCTCTCTCTCTCTCTCTCTCTCTCTCTCTCTCTCTGAAGCCGTGCTTGTGATTGCACGGTTGGAGGGGTCTGCACAACAGCATCACATGCATGGAGGAAAAATATGCGCCAGATCCCCCCAACTCCGGACAGCAACAGTAGTAGCAGCAGCAGCAACCACCACCACCACCACCATCACAGCCACCACCACCACCACCACCACCACCACCACCACAACAACACATCATCATCATCATCCTCACCATCATCATCCTCCTCATCATCGTCATCATGATAATGACGTTGATGATGATAAAATAATTACTATTTGTATGGCGCAATTCTGATTGAAAAGTACTCACTCCACTTTTGCACACCACTCATACTGTTGAATTCTTCAGGAGTTTCTGATCAGGGTGCGGAGAGACTCTTAGCCCAGCGCTACCACGCTCTCTGGGTCATGCCAAAGATGCAGAGGGCACAGGACAAGTATCTCGCCTAGCCATTACACCTTTCTCCTGCGTCTCGGTCCCGCTACCTCGCCCAGGTCACAATCCACTTCCCCAGTGCTACAGTCATAGCATGCCATAAGAGAAACATTCAGCTGGCAGGGGTGCCCTCCTGGGTAACCATGTATGTCAGTCAGTTGTTGTCCACTGTTCAAGAAGACTGGGCCACTGCCCTGTACGTAGCAGCTGCCTGCATGCAAACCAGCGCATGTGTCCTTCAAACATGACAACTTGAGACTGTCAGCGGAGACGTCTGGTGGACAGCAAGCCAGACCAGTGAAAAGAAGACAGACAGAGAGCCAGTCAGATCGACAGGAAGTGGTGAATGCCTTCAATAAATATAAACAGTAGCACTCTGACTAGTGGTGGGCGCAGATACTCAGCCTTCTTCATCTATATCTCTGGTCACAAGTGCAGAGCTCACCCAAATCCTCTAACCTTCGACTCCATCTCATTCTCTTGTCTTTAACAGACAGACGTGGGTGCTCTGAAGCAAGGAACTGTGCCAGTCAGGGTTTAACCATTGGGAAAGCTACATTAGCCAAATTGGTCATTTCAGAGCCCCCTGCCCCAGCCTAAGCCCCCTTACCCTCCCACTCATTTATCCCAACCCCCACCCCCACCCCACCCCCGTCTTTTCCTTCTTCCTACCCCTCCTCCCCCAAACAAATAAGTACTCAGAAAAAAAAATAGTTGGATCTTTTTTTTTTTTTCGGAACTACCCCATTGTAAAATGTTGGACATGATCGTGATGGAGGACCATTACTTTGGTTTGCTCTTGAAACTTCGTATCTGTCCTGCATTGCACATCCTGAACCACACCTAAAACGAACTGTATAAGAACAAACCAAAGAGATGGGGCTCGCTTAAAAGATCTGGCCCAATGTTTTTTTCCCCTGTGCAGGAGTTGCTAAAATAGTGGCTGACTGGTGAACACCCACCGTCTCACCCACCTGACACAGTTTGTGCTGATGCAATGCGCGGCCTGGCCTGTTGGCCTTCAATTCCTCCCTGCTGCAGCGGAGGTGACCTCGGAGCTCAAACCACCATTCCCGCAGGTTGGAGTCCCCCACCAGAAAAACGCTCGTGTCACGCAGGCACTGTTGCACGTGCTGGTCGTGCACTCTGTCAGGCAGTGAGCAGGTGAAGGGTCGCCAGACACCCTCGTCCATCCACCCGCGTGGAGCTGGAGTTTGCCACGTGGAACGGGGTGTCATCTTCCTGCAAGGGGGCAAGGCATGGTGGCGCCTTGCTGTGTGGCTGGGGGAGAGAGAGAGAGAGAGAGAGAGAGAGAGATTAACCACCTGTGATTTTGGGTCAAGCAAGTGACAGTTCAATTCATGTTATTTACAACCCAGCCAATCACACCACGATTAGGGCTTTCATGTCAACAATGTTAATTCTTTCACAGTTGCTTTTTTTTTCTTTTTGAATCACTGGGCGAAGATTTCATGGTATGTGTTGTAAAATGTTTATGTCTGACATCTGGTAGGTCCCAGCACTGTACAAGAACATGCATAGTAGTAAGAGGTATATGACATGGAATACACCACGGAGCCGATCCACCTTTTAAAGTTATGCAAGCTTGGTATGAAACGAGTCACATGTGTGATGTTGATGTGCTTGAACGTTGGGCGCCGATGGTCTGCTGTACAAGCAACGTGGACTTTTTTTGTCATGGATTTAGTTTCCCCATTTGTGTGAGATTGTGACAGTGCATCAAACATCTGATTAATTCATCGCCTTTCAGTCCAATGCATGAACCATTCCACGTTATTCATCGCCTTTCAGTCCAGTGCATGAACCATTCCACGTTATTCATCGCCTTTCAGTCCAATGCATGAACCATTCCACGTTATTCATCGCCTTTCAGTCCAATGCATGAACCATTCCACGTTATTCATCGCCTTTCAGTCCAATGCATGAACCATTCCACGTTATTCATCGCCTTTCAGTCCAATGCATGAACCATTCCACGTTAGTCATCGCCTTTCAGTCCAGTGCATGAACCATTCCACGTTATTCATCGCCTTTCAGTCCAATGCATGAACCATTCCACGTTATTCATCGCCTTTCAGTCCAGTGCATGAACCATTCCACGTTATTCATCGCCTTTCAGTCCAGTGCATGAACCATTCCACGTTATTCATCGCCTTTCAGTCCAATGCATGAACCATTCCACGTTATTCATCGCCTTTCAGTCCAATGCATGAACCATTCCACGTTATTCATCGCCTTTCAGTCCAATGCATGAACCATTCCACGTTATTCATCGCCTTTCAGTCCAATGCATGAACCATTCCACGTTATTCATCGCCTTTCAGTCCAATGCATGAACCATTCCACGTTATTCATCGCCTTTCAGTCCAATGCATGAACCATTCCACGTTATTCATCGCCTTTCAGTCCAATGCATGAACCATTCCACGTTATTCATCGCCTTTCAGTCCAATGCATGAACCATTCCACGTTATTCATCGCCTTTCAGTCCAATGCATGAACCATTCCACGTTATAAATATCACGCTCTAAGCCGATTTTGTCATATGTCACTACCTTTTTATTTATTTTTTTTTAAAGTGATTTGATTAAATTTCATATTTCATCATGGTTAGTTAAGGCCGACTTTGGGTTTTTGTACATGCAGCCAGTCAACACCATCTCGCCATTATTGCTCCTAAATTCTGACAAAACGTTCCACTTAAGCAGCAGGTTATTCAATTCACAGCATTTCTGTGCCTTTAATGAACAACGGAGGGCAACCGCCCTATTCCTTCTAAGCTTGAAAAGAAAAACAAATCACAATTTGGTTCACGAACGTAACGAAGGTTTATTACCCAGTTCCTTCATTTCCATGAAAACTTTCCTGTCAGTTCTGTAACACTTGGTCGTAAGTCTCTGACATGTTCCAGGAATTCTTCAGTTTTATTTGACAAACTATCACCATTATTGCACAAAATAGAATAAGTGTTAATAGAATGAATTGTTTTTTTGTTTTTGTTTTTTTCCAGCTGTTTACTTTATTCTTGGTGGGTTTCGTTTGGTATTGTCGATCTCTTCCATCATAAGAAGCTGTGTGGCATCGTGCTTTTAGCCTGATTTATCGTGTGTGTGTGTGTGTGTGTGTGTGTGTGTGTGTGTGTGTGTGTGTGTGTGTGTGTGTGGTGTGTGTGTGTGTGTCTGTCTGTGTATCTGTGTCTGTGTGATGGTGGTGATGGTGGAGGTGGTGGTGGTGGTGGTGGTGACGACAGCCGTCCTGTTTCTTGTCACACATCACTCTCGCCATCTGACCAGTCGTTCTTCTTTTTCAGCGCGTAGGTCCTGTAGCCTTCGGGATCAGATCATCATTCAAAACATCTTTTTCTCTTAGCATTATTAATACTCTGATCGAGTGTGGAGGCTTTTCTTTTTCTTCATTTATTCTTTTTTCTCTTCTGAACACAGTCCGTCTGAACAACCTTGGCGTGTTCCCTCCTTCTTCTCCACACCTGACTGGTTCGGTTAATTCCCCCTTCTCCACGGTCACAGAACAACTTCCTCCAACACTGCCTGTTCCTCTAGCACGTCATCATTTTTTCGCTCATGAGCTGCCGGGTTGAGGTTTCTCTCAAAGTGACAACTGGAATAACCCCCCCCCCCCCCCCCTCCCTATTGCATGAGTGTCCCAGAATTCCGAGGCCTCTGCCCCTTTGAGAGCAACTATTTCTTGGTTGTTTTTTTTTTTAATTTTTTTACTGTTTTCATTTCGCTTCTGAGATCGTTTCAGCAAAATCCAGTCTTTTGGTAAACTTTTCCATGACTTGGTAAATTTCTTGTGTTTGATACAGCATAGCGACTTTTAATACGACATACTCCACGCTGATGTATAACACACACACACACACACACACACACACACACACACACACACACACACACAACACACACACACGTGCATACACACACGTGCATACACATACTCATAAAATAACATTACCTACCTGGCAAAATGACAATGGATATCTTGTTAGGAATTGAACGCAGGTGTGATCTTCTGCAACGAAAACGAGGACACTAAAAGGGTATTCTCTCTCTCTCTCTCTCTCTCTCTCTCTCTCTCTCTCTCTCTCTCTCTCTCTCTCTCTCTTCTTCTTCTTCTTCTTCTTCTTCTTCTTCTTCTTCTTCTTCTTCTTCTGTGTGTGTGTGTGTGTGTGTGTGTGCGTGCGTGTGTGTGTGTATGTGTGTGTGTGTGTGTGTGTGTGTGTTGTGTGTGTGTGTTGTCTGTCTGTCTGTCTGTCTGTCTGTCTGTCTGTCTGTCTGTCTCTGTCTCTCTCTCATATACAAAGAGCAAGAAAAACAGTTTCAGTTTGATAAAGAAGGTGTCACTGCATACGCTTTATCCCATGTACTAACCTACAACCTACAAGTCCGCAAGAAACACACACACACACACACACACACACACACACACACACACACACACACACACACACACACACACACTTTTCCTTCTTTCTTTTGATAATTCGCACCACTTATTGCTCCTCTCTCTCTCTTTGCCTGTCTCTCTCTGTCTTGCTTTGCCTGTCTCTCTCTGTCTTGCTTTGCCTGTCTCTCTCTGTCTTGCTCTCACTGAATTAATTGTTTGAGTTCATCGTATACTTCCCGACGGGGGTAGGAGGAGGGTGGGGTTGGGGGTGAGGGGTGAAATATAAGGTCAAACTTTTGTAAACGTATTTGCAATTGGTAGACAGACCTGTCGGGATTCGCCTGCAGCCATGTCCAGCTGCAGTCTCAAATGATCGCTCCCTACTTGGAGGAATGGGTGGAGGGCTACACACCAAAAAATGAGTGCGCCAAGGCTTTGCTTAAGGAGTCGAGTATTTATCGACTGACGCAATTCGACTGTTTTGACAACTTTTTCTTGTGTCTGAAAGTGGATTCTCCTCATTTCCTTTCATAATGGCCATCAAGGTACAAGCCAGGTGGTTCCAAGGAGACAGTTTAAAATCAAAGGACTGGGACTATTTGGGCGCTTCAAGTGGGCGCAAAGATAGGGTGCGGGCAGAGGCAAAAGCCTGAACTGTGAGGTCAACTAAGGGCAAGGTCATGTATTTGAAGACTGTGATGTCGTCGGTGAAAATTCCCCCCAAACAAGGGAAATAATTGGTATGGAGGTGTTCTTTTGATCAGTTATCAGTTTAACATTAAATGCTTGCTGAACTTTATGGAAGGTCTCAAAACGCTCACATGGATTATACAGCGTTTTAGTGCAAAATCCTAACTGTGGCGTGTGGCCACACATAGGAGATGGACAAGATGGCCACTGGTCAAGAATGTAAATGGATGAACTTTAGGGTAGAACGACAGAAAATTTGAATTTCGGCACTATTGTGCAATGGCTTACGCTTATGGGTATTTAAATTTCTGCACTATTGTGCAATGGCTTACACTTATGGGTATCTGTAATACTCTAGCTTCTGCCGAGCCCTGTATGACTACAGGAAATCTTTCTGCGCGTGGCCCTGCGCGCGGGGGATGCTTAAGCGAGGCTTGGTCAAGTCGGGTGGCGCCATGCCATTGGCCGTCAAGACCCCAGCGTCCCCCACGGTCCCGCATGTAAGCAGTCGTCCGGCTGAGTGTGACCGCTTTTTGAAATACGAGAATAATAATAACCAGGCATAAAATCCGGGGAAACTATGCGACCATCATTGTGTAAGCCATTGCACAATAATGCAGAAATTGTAATTTCATATCGTTACACTCTAAAATTTATCAGTTCGTGCACCATGTGAGTGCAATGGCTTACACTTATGGGAGACTGATTGTCGCGGAGGTTCTCCATGTGAGTCCAACAAAAAAGGGGCAACAATAGCCACAGTGCAACATTCATATGCAGAACCGAAAGTTTGAGCCAATAAGGCACATGTACAGCCTTTATATACATTCATGAATGCATAGACTATTTTTACGAGCACTCATGCATTCATGCATTCTATGTGCTCACAGGTCAGGGCGACGAAACAATATACGTACACAAAAGATGATCAACAGACCGTCACTCGGTAGGGACAGCAGCGTCCTAAATCAGTTTTGAGTCCACCCGGGACAGAGTTTCTGGCGCCAAAGTTCTGACGCAGTGTCTGAAGGGTGTGTCTCGCCGTGACCAGTCGGCACTGTTCATGATGGCTTGTAACGGCACATCATGCAGCAAGCAACATGTGGTGGCTGTAGCACGTGTTGACCCCGGCGATGCAGTCACTCCGGCGTCCTGCGTAGTGTGTACAAGCCACCGTCCGATTGTGACTAGTTTCACCCCTTCCCTAATACCCCTCCCGAGCCTTAGTCGCCTTCACCGCTCCCTTCCCTGTACGCTCGATATCTAAGCCTATTTACGAATCAGAAGTAATGAAATACATAAATGAATGAATGAAGATAAAGTTAGTCTCAAACTGAGGTGACCGCATGGTGAAACTAAAAAAAAAATTAAAAGAAAAATTACCATGCCGCCAAACGAAAGAAACAACTGAATTGCAAGACAAACACGACGCCTTTCGACCTCTTTGGTCTTCTTCGGGCAAGACAAACACGACGCCTTTCGACCTCTTTGGTCTTCTTCGGGCAAGACAAACACGACGCCTTTCGACCTCTTTGGTCTTCTTCGGGCAAGACAAACACGACGCCTTTCGACCTCTTTGGTCTTCTTCGGGCAAGACAAACACGACGCCTTTCGACCTCTTTGGTCTTCTTCGGGCAAGACAAACACGACGCCTTTCGACCTCTTTGGTCTTCTTCGGGCAAGACAAACACGACGCCTTTCGACCTCTTTGGTCTTCTTCGGGCAAGACAAACACGACGCTTTTCGACCTCTTTGGTCTTCTTCGGGCAAGACAAACAAATCCTCCAGCTGGGCGCAAAACATGGATTCTGGATTTTGAAAAATTACATGGATTCTGGATTTTGCGCCCGATTTTGAAAAATTACATGGATTCTGGATTTTGCGCCCGATTTGAGAAGATAAACGACAGTCTGGTCGTGTTTCGTTTTCGTTGTCTTGAACGTTGTTTCCCTTGCCTGAAGGAGACCCAAGAGATCGAAAAGCGTCGTATTTGTCTGTAAACTGTTTGCATATTTTGCTTGGTGGCATAGTCATTTTGTTCTTTTAATTCAGAAGATAAAAACAACCGTCACCTGTTCATCCTATCCCTCAGCTGTCGGTCTGGAGCTCTCAGAGGCAGAGAGGACAGGGGGGTCAGCGGTCTCAGGTGCCGCCGGTGGCTGCAGGTCAGTTCCCGGGCGGTGGGTCGGCCGCAGAAATAGGGCAGGCCGCCGTTGAACTCGGTCAAGTTGCAGACGGATCCGTAGCCAGGGATCGGGAAAGAGGGGAGGCAACCCGTACTCTTATGAACACAGAACACACCCGGTGTCAACATGGCGCACATAGCGTGGACCAAACAGTGAACGTTATTATCTATGGTGAGTAAGGCGGGATCGATGGGGAATTGAGAGAATGGGTACTGCAGCAAGTGATGTTATAAACATTCCATTTCTGACTTCTTGCGCTTGAAGTCAACAGGGACTCGTCTGCATGGAAGATGAACTGGATTTTTTGTTGTTGTTGTTGCTTTTTTCTCTGAAAGAAGTTTAATCAAAATGAAATCTTTTTCATTATTCAAGCAAAATGGTTCTCTCTCTCTCTCTCTCTCTCTCTCTCTCTCTCTCTCTCTCTCTCTCTCTGTGTGTGGTGTGTGTGTGTGTGTGTGTGTGTGTGTGTGTGTGTGTGTGTGTGTGTGTGTGTATGCCATTGCCACTCATAAAAGGATGTAGCTAAACAACCATTTCACATCAAACTATCTGTCCAACTGAACATGCTAGCAACAGAGTTTGAATGCACCAAGAAACAAAAAGATCGTAACTTATAACTCTGTATATAAAGTGGCAGCTTTCTGACTTTCTTCGTTCATTATCTGACACTAACAGAAGTCTTAACTGAAAATGTATTTGAAGAGAGAGAGAGAGAGAGAGAGAGAGAGAGAGAGAGAGAGAGAGAGAGCGAGAGACAGACAGACAGACAGACAGACAGAGACAGAGACAGAGAGACAGAGAGAGACAGAGAGAGAGGAAGAGAGAGGGACAGAGAGAGAGAGAGACAGAGACACAGAGACACAGAGAGAGAGAGAGAGTACAACAGACCTCTCGTATGGATCCAAATTGATAGTCAGCAGCCGTCCATCTCATGCAGAGCAGCGACAGCCGTAAACGAACCGCCTCGCGGAGGAATTCTCTGGGGTAGGTCACATACACCTCCACAAACGCCGTGCCATTCCACGGCAGCAAAGTAGTTCCCAGGTAACTCCCATTGCGCATGTCCGCCACGTCAGCAGCGACTGACGTATTTCCGGTTTTGGAGACCAGTCTCATGCGGATGTCATCTCCGCCTGAGGGGCGCGGGTTTCCGTATCCGTCGAAGAGATCCGCACGTAACTGGATCTGATCTCCTGTGTGGTAGAAGGGCTTGGGGGACACCACGAACACCTGAGATGTTGAGAACATATAGATGACGTTAGTCATACGAACATAAATTTTTTTTCTGTGGAAGCTAACTGGGATGAATGGTGTAAAGTTTGAATTTATCAAATCTAAAAAGAATTAATAGCGAGACCGGCAAAAAAAAAACAAACAACAACAGCAAAAAAAACAACAACAAAAAACAGGGATAAACAAATCACAAGACAGGCTGGAAGAAGACCTAAAATATCGAAACGCGTCGTGTTTTGTCTTGTAATTTGTTTGTCCCCGTTGTTTGGTGAAATTTACTAATAACTGTTTCAAAAATTTGTTTCAATTTCCGCCTGCAGTCACCTCACTTTGAAACTAAAAATTACATTTATTAATACTGAAAATGACTTTTCAATTCATTGCCTCATCAAACACTTACACACTCAATCACACACACACACACACACACACACACACACACACACACACACACACACACACACACACACACACACACACACACACATGTGCGCGCATCTGTGCAAGACAGAATCTACACACATACGCAGGCAGTTGTGGATTTTTTTTCAATCTAGTGTTATTGTGTTTATTTTCTTTATAAAAAGAGAAATAATGCATCAGTGAATTACTTCAATGAAACTAATGGAAAGTAAGACAGACAGACAGACAGACAGACAGACAACAGACAGACAACAGACAAACAGAGATTTACAGAGAGAAGGGCTCCTTGTAAATCACACGCAAAGCAGATTACATAATTTCTGTCAAATATTTCGGTTCAAAAGAGTTAAAATCCCACAGACTATTGGGCAAGGGAGCAGCGAACGTTTGAGATTTACCGTGTCTAGGGCGTTGCATGCTGTAACGAGGAGCCTATCACTCTATTTCCGCCGCCTTTAGCTTTTCCTGAACTGAATCAAGACCCAGCTAGTTCTGTGTGGACAGGGAAGGTTTTCAAGCCCCCAAAGAATCCGACTTCACGTGTGATTCGAACTCATGACCGTTTGCTACGCAGGCAAATGCTCTAACGGTCTGACCCCAGGCTTATCTGTTTTGCCTTGGGGTAACTTATTATTTCACCGTGTTGAAAACAAACGTGTTTATCCTCATTTTCCGAGGTAATGCGAGGGCTGTTCAGTTAGATCATAGACGTAGCTTTCTAAGAACACATATTGGTATTTTATTTATCAATGTATTAATTCAGCTATGTACTTATCTATTTATTTATCCCTTCTTTATCTATTTGTTTATTTATTCATTCATTTATTCATGGCAGTGGAATCAGCCCTCTTATACGGCTCCAGCACTTGGACATTGACAGAAGCCCTGAAGAAAAACCCTAGATGAGGCAGAAACCAAAATGCTCAGAGTTGGGAAGAACATGTCAACAACGAGAAGTTATACGGAGATCTTAAAATAACAACAGCAACAACAACAATAGCAGAAAGAACAGTCAGATTCAGTAGACACTGCATTAGAAGTAAAAAAAAGAAGTAGAAGAAGAAGAAATAATCCACAGACTCCTCCTTTGGGACCCCAGTCAAGGAGACAGATGGAGAGGCTGATCACTAAGTACGTTTATAGACCAACTGGAGGAGGACAGCCACAAACCAAGAGAAGTCCTACCCACAGCGATGGAGGACAGAGATGGTTGGAGAAAGAGGGTCATGGACGTGCGACTGAGGTCACAGACAGATTGACTGACTGACTGACCTACTGACTGATTGATTGATTGATTGATGATGATTGATTGATTGATTGATTGATTGATTGATTGATTGATTGATTGATTGAGCTGTTGCAAATTGATTGATTGATCTTTTATTGATCGATTGATTGGTTGATTGATTGATTGATTGATTGATCGATCGATTGATTGATTGATAGATTGATTGATCGTTCTATTTACTAGCTTTTTGTTTGTTCATTATTCATTTATTCATTTGTTTGTTTGTATTGCAGGCTCACTTGTCTTGCCCTCCACCTCCATTCACCACCACATCCAGGCTCTTCCTGTCGCAGCCTCTGTAGTGGCAGTCCACATAGAGCAGCAATCCGTGACAGGATGTCATGAGGGAACCCACCGGAGGAAATACTGCACCGCTGTTGAGTCACTTTGGTGGCATTTAGTGCTGCCGATTACAGGGAAATACCTGTCCGTCTTCCACTGTACCCTGTAGAGCGATCTTGAACACGGACTCATGGTGAGATACATGTCCACCCTCCACTGTACCCTGTACAGCGATCTTGAACAAGGTCTCATGGTGAGATACATGTCCACCCTCCACTGTACCCTGTACAGCGATCTTGAACAAGGTCTCATGGTGAGATACATGTCCACCCTCCACTGTACCCTGTACAGCGATCTTGAACAAGGTCTCATGGTGAGATACATGTCCACCCTCCACTGTATCCTGTACAGCGATCTTGAACAAGGTCTCATGGTGAGATACATGTCCACCCTCCACTGTACCCTGTAGAGAGATCTTGAACAGGGACTCATGGTGAGATACATGTCTACCCTCCACTGTACCCTGTAGAGAGATCTTGAACAGGGACTCATGGTGAGATACATGTCCACCCTCCACTGTACTCTAGAATGGTCTTGGACAGGGAATCACGGAGAGATACATGTCCACCCTCCACTGTATCCCGTAGAATGATCATGAACAGCGAGTAATGGCAAATTACATGTCCACCCTCCACTGTATCCCGTAGAACGATCTTGAACAGGGAGTCATGGCGAGATACATGTCCATCCTCCATTGTACCCTAGAGAATGATCTTGAGGAGAGTGTCAGGTCCATCTTCCATTGTTCACTGTAGGATGGTCTTGAGTAGAGAATCTTGGCGACATACATGTCCACCCTCCAGTGTACACTGTAGAATGGTCTTGGACAGGGAATCATGGAGAGATACATGTCCACCCTCCACTGTACCCTGTACAATGCTCTTAAACATGAAGTCATGGCGACGTACACGTCCACCTTCCACAGTACCCTGTACAATGGTCTTGAACAGGGAGTCAGGGCGGAGATACATGTCCATCCTCCCCTGTACTCTGTAGAATGGTCTTGGACAGGGAATCATGTAGAGATACATGTCCACCCTCCACTGTACTCTGTAGAATGGACTTGGACAGGGAATCATGTAGAGATACATGTCCACCCTCCACTGTACTCTGTAGAATGGACTTGGACAGGGAGTCATGGAGAGATACATGTCCACACTCCACTGTATCCCGTAGAATGATCATGAACAGGGAGTCACGGCGAATTACATGTTCACCCTCCACTGTGTCCCGTAAAACAATCTTGAACAGGGAGTCAGGGCGATGTACATGTCCATCCTCCACTGTACCCTGTACAATGGTCTTGAACAGGGAGTCATGGTGAGCTGCATGCCCATCCTCCACTGTACCAGAATGGTCTAGGGCAAGGAATCATGGGGGGACACATGTCCACGCTCTACAGTACCCTGTAGAAAGATCTTGGACAGGAAGTTAAGGTGAGATACATGCCAGAACCAGGTAATCTTAACAGGTCCGGTTACAGCTAAACAAAGCTACTAATTGTCCATACATGTATACACTGAACTACTAGTGCATGACATAGTCCTTTGTCCTACGATCCCTTCTGGGGCTGTAGACAATCCATCCGAGGCACTGACGGCTGTTGCTGGCATTCCTGCTGAAGGACACCATCAAGGACGTGAAGAAGGTGATCTCCCACAAGAGGTGACAGAACCAGTGTTCCCTGATGACGAGGTGTGGTGATATGGGATTGTTTGCCCGGACTCTTTTTTTTCCCAAGCGCACACTGGATCCGATATTCAAAGAGAGGTGAAGTGATCTGGATTTCCGGAACCGCGGACCCGATTCCAGAAATAAACGAGAGCGCACGGCTTGAAGTGAGCTGGCCACGAGCACTGGCAAATAGTGAAGTCATTGTTTATGTCTCTTTTGCACCACGTCAAACGAGGCTAAGTCACTCCAGTATTTCAATTGGGCAATAAAAAATATCATCTTGCAAATGTGACAACTGGGGGGGGAGGGGGGAGGGGGGAGGTAGGGAGGTTGTTTATTTACGTGCTTTTGTTTGTTTGGGTTGTTTGTTTGTTTGTTGTTGTTGTTGTTGTCATGTGTTCATTCATTCATTATGTATACCATGCACGTTAAATTTAGCCGCAAAGAGACATCTCCTTCTCTCTCTCTCTCTCTCTCTCTCTCTCTCTCTCTCTCTCTCTCTCTCTCTCTCTCTCTCTCTCTCAAAGGGTTGACCCTCCCAAAAATAGCAAACATTTTTATTGTTTCTTTTTGTTTGTTTACTTGTTTTGTATATGTGTGTGTATATGAATGTGTTGGTTTGTATTTTTGTCTTCCATTGTGTATGTGTATATTGATGTGATGTGTTGTGATTTGATGCCAGTGCACATGATTCCATTTTTTTTTCCAGTGTAAAGTATGAATGTATACACGTATGCATATATGTTTGTGATTTCAATGTAAATATACAGAAAGTGTTTAAGAAAAAGAAAGAAAGAAAAGAATCGAGAACATAGCACTGGTAGTAAGCGTGCAAGCAGCAGTAACAAATGCTGAATTACTGTTTGGACTGTTGAATCCAGAAGAGACGAGACAAAACCAACGGAATATCACATGGAGTGCATTGAATGGCGTTAATGGCTGTCGGTGGCACTTCCAAACACACCCCTTTCCCTACTGTGGGCCTTTGGCAGTATGGCTACACAAGCGAGTCAAAAACTTACCTTAGATCTCAAACAGATCTCGTGGTTGACATTTAATGCCACACACTCGGGTCAAAGCTCATTCAGTGGTTAGATGTTAATGTTCTTACTCATGGGTCAAAAATGTGAAATTTCAACTCATTAAGTGGTTGCATTATGCTAACACGAACTGATCAGAAACTTACTTTACATCCCATTTCATCCAATGGTTGGCGTTACGGCCTTACATATTGGTCAAAAACATACGTTGGATCTTAACTCATCTTTTGGTCAGTATTATGGTCACGTGCATGTGTCAAAAACTTACCTTGGATTTCAACTCATCCGGAGCAAGAAGAACATCCTGAAGAGGAGGAGTACACAGTAGACATCGTTCGAACTCTGTGCGGGCTCTCTGACGGCGTGTTCCGAGGCCTTTGCGCACGTGAAACCCGCCCACTTTGTGCAACTGCGGCAGAAGGTAGTCTTCTTCCGTGTCAAAGAAAACGTCATCTGTAACACTGGTGCACTCCGTTCTTTCCTCGGGGTTGGGAATCTCTGCCGAGATGCCAGACATGCTGACATCGGAGGAGGGTCTGCGGATGCTGTGTTTGGTACCGTCACTACTGAGGAGCGTGTTTGCAGCTTGGTACGGTGGGTGACGCAGCTTGGCTGGGTCACTGGAACCACACGATCACTGATTACTGTTTTGATAAGATGCCTGTTTCACTACCTAGAACCACACGATTACTGATTACTATTTTGATAAGATGCCTGGTTCACTACCTAGAACCACACGATTACTGATTACTGTTTTGATAAGATGCCTGGTTCACTACCTAGAACCACACGAACACTGATTACTGTTTTGATAAGATGCCTGGTTCACTACCTGGAACCACACGATTACTGATTACTGTTTTGATAAGATGCCTGTTTCACTACCTGGACGTTCACGGATGTCCTTCAGGAAACAATCAGCAACGTATCGGTTGTAAATGAACAGCTTTAATACCCGGACATAAAAAAAAGTATTGTGATTAACATTCCACCCATGGGTCAGAACGGAGCTGCTCGTTGCGCCATCTTCATCCTCAGTGATCACCATGAAAGGTTTCTCACTATGGGACCTTCGTGCTCTTCTTTCGTAGTGATCTAAGTTTCGACTGCCTCTTCACGTCTTTGCGCATCCTGAATTCATGTCCAGATCGTCAGTATCGGAAAGTTCATGGGGAGTGTCGGTTGGGCAGATGTTGTTTGGCCTCTTGATGGGGGGGAAGGAGGGGGACAGGCTGACTCACGCTGCATCCAGTACTCTGCTGCTTTTTTTTTTTTCTCCTCGTCCCATCTTCCATGCCCCTTCAGTGACGTTGCATCCATGCCGCTTCTTCCGCCTCCCCCCCCCCCTCCCTCCCTCCCCTCTCTCCGTCCACAATTACGATCTTGCCCGTCACGTAACAGCCTCGGTAACGGCAATCCATAGTGAACAGTCAGTGTCGAGTCGTCAAAAGGTAACCCACCAGTGGAGACACTGCACTGCTGCCGAGTCACCCAGGTGGTGTTCAATTGTGCCTGTTCTGTTCCAACATACACAGGACAGCGCCTTCTAAGCCTCCAATTGGCGACACCACTTGCTTCGTGGCGGAGCCAGGGCGAGAGAGTTCTCTTTCTGATAGACCTGCACTAAACACTTGTCAGTACGGGCGTCTACCTGTTCCGATCCTTCTGGCTGTCGAGGATCAGTTCGGCATAAGGGTCAGGTAAGGTGTCACCACTGCTCCTAGTAGTTCCACCTTAAATTGCATAAGATCTGTTCTATTTCTACCTTTGGAAGCCACTTCCAAATCAATGCAAAATTGTGTGCCAACTTAAAAGGGAACAAAAAATTCCCTACATTTTTCTCGATCAGGCCGTGACTCTATCCCTCGAAACGAAAATATTTACTTAGTTAAAAAAAAAAAAATTCTGAAGCTGAATTCATACTGAGATGCTTAGGCAGGCCACCCTTCCTCAACAGTTCCCTGGATGACTGCTTCAGCTAGGCCACCCTTCCTCAACAGTTCCCCTGGATGACTGCTTCAGCTAGGTCACCCTTCCTCAACAGTTCCCTAGATGACTGCTACAGCTAGGTCACCCTTCCTCAACAGTTCCCTGGATGTCTGCTACACCTAGGTCACCCTTCCTCAACAGTTCCCTGGATGACTGCTACAGCTAGGTCATCCTTCCTCAACAGTTCCCCTGGATGACTGCTTCAGCTAGGTCACCCTTCCTCAATAGTTCCCTAGATGACTGCTTCAGCTAGGTCACCCTTCCTCAACAGTTCCCTGGATGACTGCTTCAGCTAGGTCACCTTTCCTCAACAGTTCCCTGGATGACTGCTACAGCTAGGTCATCCTTCCTCATCAGTTGTCTGGATGACTGCTTCAGCTAGGTCATCCCTCCTCAACAGTTCCCCTGATGACTGCTTTAGCTAGGTCATCCTTCCTCAACAGTTCCCCTGATGACTGCTTCAGCTAGGTCATCCTTCCTTAACAGTTCCCCTGGATGACTGCTACAGCTAGGTCACCCTTCCTCAACAGTTCCCTGGGTGACTGCTACAGCTAGGTCATCCTTTCTCAACAGTTCCCTAGATGACTGCTACAGCTAGGTCATCCTTCCTCAACAGTCCCCTGGATGACTGCTACAGCTAGGTCACCCTTCCTCAACAGTTCCCTGGATGACTGTTACAGCTAGGTCACCCTTCCTCAACAGTTCCCTGGATGACTGCTACAGCTGGGTCATCCTTCCTCAACAGTCCCCCTGATGACTGCTACTGCTTGGTCATCCTTCCTCAACAGTTCCCCTGATGACTGCTTCAGCTTGGTCATCCCTCCTCAACAGTTCCCTGGATGACTGCTACAGCTAGGTCACCTTTCCTCAACAGTTCCCCTGGATGACTGCTACAGCTAGATCACCCTTCCCCAACAGTTCCCTGGATGACTGCTACAGCTAGGTCATCCTTCCTGAACAGTTCCCTAGATGACTGCTACAGCTAGGTCATCCTTCCTGAACAGTTCCCTGGATGACTGCTTCAGCTAGGTCACTCTTCCCCAACAGTTCCCCTGATGACTGCTACAGCTAGGTCACCTTCCTCAACAGTTTCCTGGATGACTGCTACAGCTAGGTCACCCTTCCTCAACAGTTCCCTGGATGACTGCTTCAGCTAGGTCACCCTTCCTCAACAGTTCCCTAGATGACTGCTACAGCTAGGTCACCCTTCCTCAACAGTTCCTGGATGATGCTTCAGCTAGGTCATCCTTCAACAGTTCCCTGGATGACTGCTACAACTAGGTCATCCCTCCTCAACAGTTCCCCTGGATGACTTCTACAGATGGGTCACCCTTCCTCAACAGTTCCCTGGATGACTGCTACTGCTAGGTCACCCTTCCTCAACAGTTCGCTGGATGACTGCTACAGCTAGGTCACCCTTCCTCAACAGTTCCCTGGATGACTGCTTCTGCTAGGTCATCCTTCCTCAACAGTTCCCTGGATGACTGCTACAGCTAGGTCATCCCTCCTCAACAGTTCCCTGGATGACTGTTTCAGCTAGGTCATCCTTCCTCAACAGTTCCCTGGATGACTGTTTCAGCTAGGTCATCCTTCCTCAACAGTTCCCTGGATGACTGCTTCAGCTAGGTCACCTTTCCTCAACAGTTCCCTGGATGACTGCTTCAGCTAGGTCACCCTTCCTCAACAGTTCCCTGGATGACTGCTTCAGCTAGGTCACCCTTCCTCAACAGTTCCCTGGATGACTGCTTCAGCTAGGTCACCTTTCCTCAACAGTTCCCTGGATGACTGCTTCAGCTAGGTCACCCTTCCTCAACAGTTCCCTGGATGACTGCTTCAGCTAGGTCACCCTTCCTCAACAGTTCCCTGGATGACTGCTTCAGCTAGGTCAATTTTCCTTACCCTGATGACTGCTACAGCTAGGTCATCCTTCCTTCCCCTGGATGACTGCTACTGCTAGGTCACCGGATCTGGTTACATGGGCATACTAACGTAGATTTTTTTCTCTTAAAGGCGAACGTCAGCAGGTCGGGAACAGATTGCTTTCACACAAAAGTTCACAAAAAAATGACCTATGCGTGATCAAAGACTCCCGAGTGAGCGCACAGAACACCGTGAGCCCTACAATCTTATCACATGATGGTGCCATGTATCATATATCATTTCATATCATGCAGTAACATGTCATATCATACCATATCAAATGTTGGAGCGTAGGCTTGATAGCCTCTTGGTTGTCCAGTTGGATGCGTTTTGATATTTTTAAAAGCAGTTGTTGTTGTTTGGGGGGGGGGGGGGAGGGGGGTGCATAGTGAAACAACGTTTTGGTTTACTTCCAGTACAAGGATTTGCCTAGAAGTGATATTCTCCTAAATGTGTATCTGGTGTAATATTTAGGGATTTGGGTGTTCCTTAAGTTAACAATAGTTCTAGAAAAAGAATTTCAAAAATGAATTTAGTTGATGATGTGCGAAGAAATTAGTTTCAATACAAGCTTTTTTATGTCACGGAATGCACAACTACGTTAGCAGTGCTAGTGTAATGAGATGGTGATCTTGATATAGCCTCGAAGAATTTCAAACGTTTCAATCACATCATCTCTTTCTCTTCACTTTCAAGACTATTTTTCAAAATGTAAAGCACTCAACCCAGTGATTTGTTTGATTAATGTTACATTTTCAAACAACAGTTCAAATCACACCACCGTGTTGTAGAATTAGCCCAACCAATGGGATGTAGAGCAGTGGCATTAAACCTTTGTTTTTCTTATACTGGATGAAATGTAATCTCGTCACAGAAATTCTATTTAAGCCTTTTTAACTGTTGAAGCAGAATGTTCATGAAATCAAATTTGAGTCAACAATGACCCCCCCCCCCCCCCCCCCCCCCCCCCCCCCCCCCCCCCCCCCAAGTGTTTTTTCTGCTTCCGTTCTGCATCAAAGCCATCCACAGTTTCAGTTTCAGTTTCATCAAGGAGGTGTCGCTCTGTGCGGACTAGTCCATGTCTGCTACATGACATCCGCAACAATTTCGAGCTACACTGCGCATGATTTCAAGCTGTTGGATAAATGAATGAATGACTAAGGTGAGAGTTTAAGAAGAGGGTCTCATGACTACGACTTAGCAGCTGTTTGACCGACGCATTAGCCCGACGAGCTGGTCAGACCTTGGATACCTACCTAACACTGGCTGTGCGATTATCATCAAGTGTGTGTGTGTGTGTGTGTGTGTGTGTGTGTGTGTGTGTGTGTGTGTGTGTGTGTGTGTGTGTGTGTGTGGTGAGTGTATACGTGTGTGTTTATATGTGTGTGCGTGGGCGTGTGAGCACAGCCATGTGTGTGCCAGTGTATGCGTGCGTATGCGTGTGTGTGTGTGTGTGTGTGTGTGTGTGTGTGTGTGTGTGTGTGTGTGTGTGTGTGTGTGTGTTGTGTGTGTGTGTGTGCACTTGTGTGAGCATGCTCTATGGTGTATTGATAATTCGGACTGTTATTACTAATGTGAATACCAAAGCATCTTTCATGACTGAACTTTATCAGTCGTTTGTCCATCTGAGCAGTTTGTCGAGAAATTCATACACTTTCGTGTTACTGTCATGGTCAGCTACATTGCTGTATCTGTTCATATCATCATACACTTTCGTGTTACTGTCATGGTCAGCTACATTGCTGTATCTGTTCATATCATCATACACTTTCGTGTTACTGTCATGGTCAGCTACATTGCTGTATCTGTTCATATCATCATACACTTTCGTGTTACTGTCATGGTCAGCTACATTGCTGTATCTGTTCATATCATCATACACTTTCGTGTTACTGTCATGGTCAGCTACATTGCTGTATCTGTTCATATCATCATACACTTTCGTGTTACTGTCATGGTCAGCTACATTGCTGTATCTGTTCATATCATCATACACTTTCGTGTTACTGTCATGGTCAGCTACATTGCTGTATCTGTTCATATCATCATACACTTTCGTGTTACTGTCATGGTCAGCTACATTGCTGTATCTGTTCATATCATCATACACTTTCGTTTTACTGTATGGTCAGCTACATTGCTGTATCTGTTCATATCATCATACACTTTCGTTTTACTGTATGGTCAGCTACATTTCTGTATCTGTTCATATCATCATACACTTTCGTGTTACTGTCATGGTCAACTGCATTGCTGTGTATGTTCATATCATCATACACTTTCGTTTTACTGTATGGTCAACTGCATTGCTGTATCTGTTCATATTATCATACACTTTCGTGTTACTGTCATCGTCAGCTACATTGCTGTATCTGTTCATATCATCAAGAATGGAATGTGGAGCAGACTGACGTATTCCAGGTAAAGGTCGAACAGCTTAAAAAGAAAGGAGGGGGGGAGCGGGAAGGAGAAGGCTGGAGGGGGAAAGCCTTGCTCTACTTGCTAATCAGACGCCGATATGATAGAATACAATTTTAGACAGAAACTCTCTCTCTCAGAACAGGGTTTTGGAATAGTGTGGATGACTCAGGAAGTACGAAATGAGCAAACAGTTCATTGCGGAATTTAAAAAGACAGGCTTATTTGTTCTTTTAAACAGAATTGGCACTCGGATATGGAAAGTAAAGAAAAATATCGCTGGTTTTTCTCATTTAAGAATGTGTTTCATTCTGAAAAGTTTCTCAATGTCATAACAGATAAATGGCACAGAATAAATTACGCAAGATTTAGGTTGAGGACTTTAGGTTTTAATACGAACAAAAGATGGTTTGAATGTGAAACATCCACAGAATCTCCTTGTCCTGCATATAGACATATTATTGATGACGAAGAACAATTTCTGTTCCACTGTACTGCTTATAATGAAGTGTGGACAAACTGTTCATTTTTCCAGTTAGATATAGCGAAAAGACAAAATGTCGCTGATGTGGTATCATCAGATGATGAAATTGTAATAAAATCAGTTGCGAAATTCATCGCGGAAGCATTGAAAATTAGACGGATGAAGGATAGTGAAATTGAAGATAATACATTATAAGAGATATCTGAATGAATGTTATCATTCATCGCATGTTGAAGAGATCAGTAAGATACAATGTCATCATTTGATTGAGTGGATGGTCGAGTCAGTCTTTTTTTTTTCTTTTCCCCATGTTGAAGACATCAGCAAAATACAATGTCATCATTTGATTCAGCGGATGGTCGAGTCAGTCTTAAGGTGCTTTTTTTTTTTTTTTTTAAACCTTACTGCATTACTCCTGTGCGTGAGGTGAGGACATAACGAAATGTTACGAATTTATTTGTTTTTGTTAACTTTGGATTTGATACACACTAGGAATGAAAGTGTACTATTTGTTTGCAGGAAAGGAAGAGGGAAATGTTTTTGTTCTGTTACTTCTCCCCCCTTGTCAAAAGACCTCTTTGGTAATGACAATAAAATATCAAAGTGTCAAAGTCTCTCTCTCTCTCTCTCTCTCTCTCTCTCTCTCACACACACACACACACACACACACACACACACACACACACACACACACACACACACCGGCCCCACATACATAAGTCCACATAAACCTCAATTCTATATAGCCTGATGTATAAGAAAAAACGGAAGAGCGACTGTAGTTGGAATATGCAACAAGGTGACGTTTTTGCTGGTAAAAGTCGAGCAGATTTTAAAACTTAAAAACGGAGTGGGAAGGAGGGGGAGAAGAAGGTAGGAGGGGGGAGCCTTGCTCTACCTGCTAATTTGCCGCCGGACCATACCGATATGATCAATTTTCAAACGTTTACAGAGTAGACTCTCTCTCTCTCTCTCTCTCTCTCTCTCTCTCTCTCACACACACACACACACACACACACACACACACACACACACACACACACAACACGACACTTGCCTCGTGGTCCTGAGCGACTGCACAAAGAAAACCAAGAGAACTGAACCCGCTCCGCACAGTAAACAAAACAATTGAACACCGGGCCTGCGACGATGATTAGCCATCTTAACCACCCGTACCCGACACAAATCACGCCCCGTTCACTCGTCTTTGGAGACAGCGCCTCAGACGGAATGGCCAGAAGGACAAGACACACTTCACGCACGACACCGTCACTAACAAGGGCCGCCAGTTATTGTTTGTTTCACATCCCAATTCGAGTGTTGCCCTCGAAGCGTGCAGTGTGCGTTTCCTTACCGGCTTACCGCCAGGGAAGAGGGGGGCTGGCTCCACTAAAGGCCTTGCTACATGCCAGGGAAGAGTGGGCTGGCTCCACTAAAGGCCTTGCTACATGCGATGTATCGACTCTATAGTTTTGTGGCATTTTGTTTGAAAAATAGTGTTGAGGATGCCTTGAAGGGGGAAGCGGGACGGTTTTTGTTTGTTTGTTTGTTTGTTTTTTTAACTCAAGGAACCATTATTAGGGGAATCTGCTAAAAGGTAGCGTGTTAAGACAAAAGAATTCATTGTGCGTGCAAATAATTCGTTTTGTATGTAACAGAAACGTTTTCTTTTTGTATATGATTGTTGTTGATTCCATCATCAGAAACAGCTCTCGTATGTGTCTAGCCTGCATGCCTTTATTCCTCTACATGACGGTTTCTTGATGTAAACAAACTGTTACACGGGATTTTCCGGTTTTACCGTCTCATCCGAAGATCGTTGAGGGGATCGGAGTCTCCACACAGGCGCCATTTGCATCTTCAGATTCTGACTCCAAATATTCGAATTTTCGCCGTGTGGGTTGGGCATAGAATAGACCCACTGTCCTGCCATGCATCTCGTAAGAGGCGACTAAGGCAGGACCACCTCGCCCCGAGGACAAAGGGGTTTGCGTAGGGCTAACAATCCTACCTGTAAAAACGACCAGTTACAGAAGCATCGACGACAATGAACTAAAACATTCACCTGGGCAAGGAAGGGTCTCCATCCCGGAGACTTATGACGCGGTGCAGTGAAAGCCGAAAAGAAGCTGCAAGGCTGACTCCCCTTCTAACACCCAAAGAGAGGCGACCCCTTCTAACACCCAAAGAGAGGCGTCCCCTTCTAACACCCAAAGAGAGGCGTCCCCTTCTAACACCCAAAGAGAGGCGACCCCTTCTAACACCCAAAGAGAGGCGACCCCTTCTAACACCCAAAGAGAGGCGTCCCCTTCCAACACCCAAAGAGAGGCGTCCCCTTCCAACACCCAAAGAGAGGCGTCCCCTTCCAACACCCAAAGAGAGGCGTCCCCTTCTAACACCCAAAGAGAGGCGTCCCCTTCCAACACCCAAAGAGAGGCGTCCCCTTCTAACACCCAAAGAGAGGCGTCCCCTTCAACACCCAAAGAGAGGCGTCCCTTCCAACACCCAAAGAGAGGCGTCCCCTTCCAACACCCAAAGAGAGGCGACCCCTTCTAACACCCAAAGAGAGGCGTCCCCTTCCAACACCCAAAGAGAGGCGTCCCCTTCCAACACCCAAAGAGAGGCGTCCCCTTCCAACACCCAAAGAGAGGCGACCCCTTCTAACACCCAAAGAGAGGCGACCCCTTCTAACACCCAAAGAGAGGCCGGCCTCGCAAGAGCTGGAGACGAGACACTGAGGCAAAGATGAAACAACAAGGGACCAACTGGACTGGATGACCAGAACAGCCCAGAACACAACTGGACTGGATGACCAGAACAGCCCAGAACACAACTGGACTGGATGACCAGAACAGCCCAGAACACAACTGGACTGGATGACCAGAACAGCCCAGAACACAACTGGACTGGATGACCAGAACAGCCCAGAACACAACTGGACTGGATGACCAGAACAGCCCAGAACACAACTGGACTGGATGACCAGAACAGCCCAGAACACAACTGGACTGGATGACCAGAACAGCCCAGAACACAACTGGACTGGATGACCAGAACAGCCCAGAACACAGTGCGATGGCGAAGGGTCGTCGATGGCCTATGCTCCACCGGGAGCGATGGGCATAATGAATGATGAATGATATTCGAATTCCTCGGCTGGAGAGCCTCGCAGCACAGTCTGTGCGGCAGTAGTCTGTCGTGACTCCTCCCCTTGCGCTTGGTCCACATCGTGAGGCAGACTGACTGTTGCACATGCCTGACTGTTGCACATGCCTGACTGTTGCACATGCCTGACTGTTGCACATGCCTGCCTGACTGTCTGTTGCACATGCCTGACTGTCTGTTGCACATGCCTGACTGTTGCACATGCCTGACTGTTGCACATGCCTGACTGTTGCACATGCCTGACTGTTGCACATGCCTGTCTGACTGTCTGTTGCACATGCCTGACTGTCTGTTGCACATGCCTGTGACTACTGTTGCACATGCCTGACTGTTGCACATGCCTGACTGTTGCACATGCCTGCCTGACTGTCTGTTGCACATACCTGCCTGACTGTCTGTTGCACATGCCTGACTGACTGTCTGTTGCACATGCCTGACTGACTGTCTGTTGCACATGCCTGCCTGACTGTCTGTTGCACATGCCTGCCTGACTGTCTGTTGCACATGCCTGACTGACTGTCTGTTGCACATGCCTGACTGTCTGTTGCACATGCCTGACTGTCTGTTGCACATGCCTGACTGTCTGTTGCACATGCCTGACTGTTGCACATGCCTGACTGACTGTCTGTTGCACATGCCTGACTGTCTGTTGCACATGCCTGACTGTCTGTTGCACATGCCTGACTGACTGTTGCACATGCCTGACTGACTGTCTGTTGCACATGCCTGACTGTCTGTTGCACATGCCTGACTGACTGTTGCACATGCCTGACTGTTGCACATGCCTGACTGACTGTCTGTTGCACATGCCTGACTGTCTGTTGCACATGCCTGACTGTCTGTTGCACATGCCTGACTGTTGCACATGCCTGACTGTTGCACATGCCTGACTGACTGTCTGTTGCACATGCCTGACTGTCTGTTGCACATGCCTGCCTGACTGTCTGTTGCACATGCCTGACTGTCTGTTGCACATGCCTGACTGACTGTTGCACATGCCTGACTGACTGTCTGTTGCACATGCCTGACTGTCTGTTGCACATGCCTGACTGACTGTTGCACATGCCTGACTGACTGTTGCACATGCCTGACTGTTGCACATGCCTGCCTGACTGTCTGTTGCACATGCCTGACTGTTGCACATGCCTGACTGTCTGTTGCACATGCCTGACTGTCTGTTGCACATGCCTGACTGTCCGTTGCACATGCCTGACTGTTGCACATGCCTGACTGTCTGTTGCACATGCCTGACTGACTGTTGCACATGCCTGACTGTCTGTTGCACATGCCTGACTGTCTGTTGCACATGCCTGACTGTCTGTTGCACATGCCTGACTGACTGTTGCACATGCCTGACTGACTGTTGCACATGCCTGACTGTTGCACATGCCTGCCTGACTGTCTGTTGCACATGCCTGACTGTTGCACATGCCTGACTGTCTGTTGCACATGCCTGACTGTCTGTTGCACATGCCTGACTGTCCGTTGCACATGCCTGACTGTTGCACATGCCTGACTGTCTGTTGCACATGCCTGACTGACTGTTGCACATGCCTGACTGTCTGTTGCACATGCCTGACTGTCTGTTGCACATGCCTGACTGACTGTTGCATGCTACACTTGCCCTGACTGTTGCACATGCCTGCCTGACTGTCTGTTGCACATGCCTGACTGTTGCACATGCCTGACTGACTGTCTGTTGCACATGCCTGACTGTCTGTTGCACATGCCTGACTGTCTGTTGCACATGCCTGACTGACTGTTGCACATGCCTGACTGTCTGTTGCACATGCCTGACTGTCTGTTGCACATGCCTGACTGTCTGTTGCACATGCCTGACTGACTGTTGCACATGCCTGACTGACTGTTGCACATGCCTGACTGTTGCACATGCCTGCCTGACTGTCTGTTGCACATGCCTGACTGTTGCACATGCCTGACTGTCTGTTGCACATGCCTGACTGTCTGTTGCACATGCCTGACTGTCCGTTGCACATGCCTGACTGTTGCACATGCCTGACTGTCTGTTGCACATGCCTGACTGACTGTTGCACATGCCTGACTGTCTGTTGCACATGCCTGACTGTCTGTTGCACATGCCTGACTGTCTGTTGCACATGCCTGACTGACTGTTGCACATGCCTGACTGTTGCACATGCCTGCCTGACTGTCTGTTGCACATGCCTGACTGTTGCACATGCCTGACTGACTGTCTGTTGCACATGCCTGACTGTCTGTTGCACATGCCTGACTGTCTGTTGCACATGCCTGACTGTCTGTTGCACATGCCTGACTGTTGCACATGCCTGACTGTCTGTTGCACATGCCTGACTGTCTGTTGCACATGCCTGACTGTCTGTTGCATATGCCTGACTGTCTGTTGCACACGGGCAGAGCTGACCGCATAAGGTCCTCCCGTTCCGTACAGCTCACACTTCAGACGACCGCTCGGCGGTCCTAACGACTTCACCTTCACCCAGGCTCCTGCCTGACGACACCGTCTATCCCGGGTCCCTCCGCCCGCCCGCAAACACCAACCTCGACCAAACCTGCAAGCCAACAACGTCTTGCCAAGACGAAGGTCTCCATGCTGCAGTTGCAGCAGAAACTTGTCTCTGAAAGCTTAGGCTGTGAGGACGTAAAACTCCACCATTCACATTACAGCTCAAACAGCTCGTGTGGCCCCTGGTCTTAAGACTGTGTGTCCAACCAGCCGCCGTGGCGAAGTGGTTAGCGTCGCGGACTCCCGGCTGGGAGGTCGTGGGTTTGATTCCCATCAGAGTCATGTCAGATTTTTCTGCCCCGACCGCCTCTTACCCTGAGTTGAGTTTGCGACAGGCTCAGTTTGGAACACTGAGGCCACGCAGTCGAGTTTCATCCACTTAATGGATGCGTCTCTGAGAGTGTTGCTTAAATTTCCTGACCAATACTGCACGTGTCTGTATATCTCGGTCCTGGTTGACGCCGGGATATGTTATGAAAGTAAGCGTAGAGTACAGCCCTGTCATGCAGTCTCAGACCGGATGGAAATCTGTAGCATCATCTTCATCATCCTCATTATCATGGATCTACATTTTTTTTAATCAAATTCTGTGGCCCTTCATGCCCTATTCTCATGGTGCCCTCAGTTTTGATGTCCTCTCCACATCTGTGGCCTTGGTTTGGGTCCGTCGAGGTCACCAGTATCGGCGAGTCCATGGGGGCTGTCGTTGGATTGAGGTGGTGGCGCCCTCCGGAGGGAGAGCTCACTCACGCCGGCTCCGCGACTGAACAATTTTTGTCGCCAGTGGGGGCTTAGTAGGTGATGTCCTGCGTATGTTGGATCAGAACAGCCACCACTGAACACCACCGAAGTGACTCGTCAGCAGTGCAGTGTCTCCTCCGGTGGGTTGCCTCTTGACGACTTGACATTGACTGTTCCCTGTGGATTGCCGGTGCGGGGGCTGCGGCGGGCCGGGCTGGGCTGTGGCTGTGTACGAGGTGTCGGAATGAGCGGCGTGGGTGCACTGCCACTTAGGTGGCACAGAAGATGGGAAAAAGAAAAACAAAAAAAGAAAAAAGAAAAAGAAAAGACTGTGTGTCCATGTGACACCACTGACGGAGGGGGGTGGGGGTGGGGGGGGGGGGGGGCTGGAAACGAAATGCCATCGATCAATATGTTGGATAAACATGGCGCTGTTTTGAACAAAATCGATCAAGCCGATTTTCTTGTGGGGTTTTTTCCTCCCTTTACTAATTTATCTTGCCTCTATTGTCTGTTTTTTTCCCTCCCTTTTCTAATTGATCTTGCCTCTGTTGTCTCTCCCGTTCTCACTAAGCAGCCTCGAATACACGTAAAATAGGCGCCTAGGGGGGTGTTGTTCCAGCAGAAAGACCACAAAAGAAAGACCTCTCCTGGGCAGCACTCTCTCTCCAACTCACCGACGAATGAACATGATCGATACACCAGAAAGGGCAGGACAGAGGAGAAAAGGAGATAGACTTACAACACAAATAAACCCTGACGCTGTGTATGAAACGCCAAAATATAAGTCCACCAGAGATCGTCCATGAGTAATACAACATATAGACTTGCATGGTGTGCGAGTCATGAGTAGAAAAAACATGTAAATAAACAAATATATGAAACATATGAATAGGTAAATAAATACAGATGAAAAGAAACTTTTTAAAAAGTGGGGGGAAAGGGTAAACGGAAGTCCCACATTTACGCACGAAAATAAATTTTAAAAGATGTAGGAAAAGGGAGGTTGGGGGAGGGGGGGGGGGGGGGAGAAGTAAAATAGGGAAGGAGACGAAATCAGCTTGACTACAGGTAAATTCCGAGGGCGTTTTATACCAGCTGTGAAGAAGTTTATGGAACTGGACAAATCACACGTGACACACACATTCATACTTCTAAATAAGAGAGAGAGAGGGAGGGAGGTAAGGTAAAGACATAGCTCAAATCATCTTTTTCTTTTTAATCTAAAATGGCTTATTTTCCTTTAAAACCTACTTTAATGTGGTTAGAAACCAGAATGATATTGTCTGGAAAAGCTAGAATTCAATAAAGGGATATTTTCTGGTTCCATTCAGACATTATCCCCCCCCCCCCCCCCCCCCCCCCCTGTGCATCAAAAACAGTAATAATTGTTGTGGCACTGTCTTGGTCCTGGTGCTGCCTGGACAGGAGGAATTCAAACTAATGCTTACTTCCTGACATTTGTGACTCTATAACTCGTTTGATTTGGGTCATTCGCTCCGCGTACGCCGCAACTCAATGGGCAGGAACGCGAACGCAAAGTAAGTCGTCGCCATAATTTCCGGTGCTCGTAAGAAGGAAACTGACCATCCAGATGACAATAACAGGGATCTGTCTTTGTTGTTGTTGTTGTTGTTGTTGTTGTTGTTGTTGTTGTTGTTGTTGTGCGTGTGCAGGCAAGCCCTCGACCTGACATTTATAATGTGAAACTACCGCTCATTTTCTGTTGTGAATTCAAACAAGAATTCAATCATTCCTAATCAGGTGCCAATATAAGAGAAAAACACTCTGAACCAGTTCAGCATATGCGTCCTTAACTTCAGTCAGTGCTGGACTAGTAGTGCTAATCAGACATCGCCTATTTGTGTGCTACATAGACATCGCCTATTTGTGTGCTACATCAGACATCGCCTATTTGTGTGCTACATCAGACATCGCCTATTTGTGTGCTACATAGACATCGCCTATTTGTGTGCTACATAGACATAGTCTATTTGGTGTACATGACATGCTATTGTGTGCTACATAGACATCGCCTATTTGTGTGCTACATAGACATCGCTATTGTGTGCTACATCAGACATGCCTATTTGTGTGCTACATAGACATCGCCTATTTGTGTGCTACATCAGACATCGCCTATTTGTGTGCTACATAGACATCGCCTATTTGTGTGCTACATCAGACATCGCCTATTTGTGTGCTACATCAGACATCGCCTATTTGTGTGCTACATAGACATCGCCTATTTGTGTGCTACATAGACATCGCCTATTTGTGTGCTACATCAGACATCTGCCTATTTGTGTGCTACATAGACATCGCCTATTTGTGTGCTACATAGACATCGCCTATTTGTGTGCTACATAGACATGCCTATTTGTGTGCTACATAGACATCGCCTATTTGTGTGCTACATCAGACATCGCCTATTTGTGTGCTACATAGACATGCTATTTGTGTGCTACATAGACATCGCCTATTTGTGTGCTACATCAGACATCGCCTATTTGTGTGCTACATAGACATCGCCTATTTGTGTGCTACATAGACATCGCCTATTTGTGTGCTACATCAGACATCGCCTATTTGTGTGCTACATCAGACATCGCCTATTTGTGTGCTACATAGACATCGCCTATTTGTGTGCTACATAGACATCGCCTATTTGTGTGCTACATAAACATCGCCTATTTGTGTGCTAATAGACATCGCCTATTTGTGTGCTACATAGACATCGCCTATTTGTGTGCTACATCAGACATACATTCGCACCTATTTGTGTGCTACATCAGACTATCGCCTATTTGTGTGCTACGTCAGACATACCTATTTGTGTGCTACATAGACATGCTATTTGTGTGCTCATACATCAGACATCAGTCCTATTTGTGTGCTACATAGACATCGCCTATTTGTGTGCTACGTCAGACATCGCCTATTTGTGTGTTAACTGTCAGCAGACATCGCCTATCAATTGGTAGAAAAAAGGTCGATGAAACTGCCGCTCACCGAGTGTCGGCGAGGAAAATCTGACTATCGAGAAAGAACAAACTCGATCTTAGCCGTCCACTCCCGCACTTACACAAGCTAAACAAGCACCTTTGGGGAAAGGACGTTGGGGTGGGGAGGATAGAAGGGGGCCAGGGATGGTAAAAGAGATGAAGGAAAGCATGGAATACTACTATGTACACCGGTTTATGAATATTTCCTAAGGCACTGTGCTAAGTTGTCACTAGGGAAGTATGCTTTATATAAATAGATGATGCTAGACTGAGATTATTTCTTTTCTATGTGTTCATCTATTTATTTTCATTTTTTGCTTGCTTTATACCTAATTTCTGCTTGTTGCTACTGTTGTCGTTCCTTTTGTCCTTCATCTCAATGAAACAACAATAGAAGCAAATAAGAATGTTTGGGGAAAAATGATAAAAAGAGATGGAGGAAAGCAGACAGACGGATGAAGAGGGAATCACAATGTCAGACATGAGATGTAGACATTTCCAAACTGACAGACAAAAACAGCTGACAGACAAAAACAGCTGATAGACAAAAACAACTGACAGACAAAAACAGCTGACAGACAAAAACAACGGACAGACAAAAACAGCTGACAGACAAAAACAGCTGACAGACAAAAACAAAGGACAGACAAAAACAGCTGACAGACAAAAACAGCGGACATTTGGGGTCTGTCCTAAAGCCTCCAAAGTGGTTCAGTTGCAGTGCCCCTGATAGGGGTCAAAGGGCAAATCTACCTGGAGCTGAAGGGGGGGGGGGGGTGCTAAAACTTGAAAACCACATTAATAAAACAAAAAAAAAATGCTTCAACAAAAACAAATGTATTTGAATTCTACAATCATTTGCGGGTAACTCATGGTAGAAAGAAACTCGTGGAGAGCGTGGCAGCAGAGAGTCCTCAGAAGAGAAGCCCCCTTCAAGCAAGTGTTTCGGCCCTTATCTCCTGACACTCTAGGGGGGTTGGGCCACACCCGGTTCATGACTCCGGATGTCCCTCTGCTGCCCCTTTTTTTCCCATCTTGGGACGAGCCATGGCTGGGATTCGAACCCATGACCCTCTGGACATGCTCATTTTCCACTTAATGACTCGCGCTTTAACCACTGAGCCACAGGGACACCTGATATTTGTAGGGAAATTAAGCCTTATGAAGTTCACTTTTGTTCCTCCTTGACCAGATCCAGCTTGAACACCTCTCTGCCGCTTCTGCCATTGCTTTCAGGGCTCTGGTTTTTTCCTTCCCTGCAACTGAGAGCTGTTTCATGAGGCTGTATGCAGACGTTCCTACAAACCCCCTAGCTCCAATTTCTGCAGTGAGGACTTTGACCTGATAGCCTTCTCTCCTCAGGCTGTTTGCCAGATCAGCATACTTTTCAGTCTTGTAGATTTGAGCTGCCTCCATTCTGTTCTCATATGGCACCGTGAGCTCGATCATGATCAGCTGCTTGGTTGACTTAGAGTGGACTACTATGTCTGGTCTCATGCCACTCTTGCTGATGATCTCTGGGTGACTCTTCCATTCTGGGAGGTCTGCAGTGCACTCCCAGTCATCTGCCCCGTCCAGCAGACTCTGCCTGCATGTTTCGAGTGGCACTGTTGTTCTTGGCCATGATTTGCTGCCTCCTGCCGTGAAGAATGTTGCGGGTGCTTTTGGAGTCCTGATTTTCCCTTTTGTGGTGTTGGTACTAGCCCAGACTACTTGTACAATTTCTTTGAGCACTTGGTTGTGCCTCCATGTGTACCTTCCTTGAGCCAGGGCTACTTTACATGAGCTTAGGACATGCTCCACTGTTTGTTTTTCATGGCAGAGGGGGCATGCAGGATCGTCTGTTTTCCCCCACTTCACCAGGTTTGCATTTGAGGGCAGAAGGTCATATGCAGATCTGAGAATGAAGCTGATCCTGAGAGGGGCCATGTGCCAAATGTCATTCCAAGTGAGACTTCTTTGGAGTGCATTCTCCCACGTTGTCCATTGCCCTTGCTGGCTCTGCTGGACTGCTTTTTGGAGTCTTTTTTGGTCTTCTTCTTTTCTCATCTCCTGAATCATCATGTCTCTTTTGGCTTTTCCTTTGGCCTTTGACCACCATTCAGTTTTGGTCACCCCCAGTCCCTGTCTGTTGGTCTGTGTGTGTCCTGTTATTTCTCTGATCTTGAGACTTTCTTTTGCAGAATCCATCGCCTCTTGAACTTTCCATTTTCTGCCTGTCTTCAGCTGGGGCTTAATTGCTTCTATCACCTTGTCTCCTGAGTCCTCCAGCATGCTTTGAAGTCTGATCTTCCCTGCTTTGTATTCCTCCAGGATGGATTTCAGGGGTAGTTTCAGCTTTGCTTGGCGACAGTACAGCGCTATGTCAGTCAGACAGGGTGGGACACCAAGCCATTTCCTTGTGAACTTGTTGATTTTGGCTTCCATTGCCTCCACTATGCTGGTGCAGATGTCGTATATCATCAGAGGCCATAGCAGCTTTGGTATCAGCATGAACTGCAGACACCAGACCTTGTATTTGCCAGGGAGCCCACACTGGTCAATAGTCTCCAAGCCTTCCTCCGCCATCTGCTTGGTTTCTTTTGCTCTTTGTGTGTCTTTCAGCGTATCATCATACCATCTTCCAAGGCTCTTGACTGGTTCTTCTGTGACTGTTGGAATGGCCTGGTTGGCAACACTGAAGACCACAGATCCGGCCACTTTTCCTTTCCTCAGTGAGAGACTCCGTGATTTCTTTGGCTTGAACTTCATTCTGGATGAGGCAACTATGTCGTCCAGCCTCTCCAGCACATGACGTGTCTCGTCTTCTCTGGATGAAATCACTGTAGTGTCATCCATGAAGGCCTTGAGAGGAGGCATCTTGTATCCATCGCCAAGGTCTGTTTGTCTCGCGTTGTTTGTTGCTGCTTTCAAGATGAGTTCCATTGCCAACACGAACAGTATTGGGGAAATTGCACAGCCCATTGCAATACCCACTTCCAAGTTGATCCAGTCTGTTGTGTACTCCTTGGTAGAGAACCGCATTGAGAAGCCATTGAAGTACTTCTTGAGCATGTCGCGGATGTTCTTTGGCACATGGTACATCTCAAGAGCCAACTGTATCATCTCATGGGGCACAGATCCATATGCGTTTGCCAGATCAAGCCACACTACGTCCAGGTCTCTCTTTTCTGTTTTTGCTTTTTGGATTGCGTCCCAGATCATTGTGGCGTGTTCTACACAGCCCGCCACGCCTGGGATACCACCTTTCTGGACTGACACATCCAAGTACTTGTTTTCCATCAGGTACTTGGTCAGCCTTGCTGCCATGACAGAGAAGAAGATTTTCCCTTCGACGTTCAGTAGTGATATTGGCCTGAACTGGCTAATGTCACTTGAGTTTTGCTCTTTGGGGATGTACACACCATCTGCCGTCATCCACTGGCCGCTGATCTTCTGGTTTCTCCAAGCCGATCGCAGCAGCCTGTGGAGCCACTCCAGCACCTTGGGACATTTCTTGTAAAGCTGGTAAGGTATTCCGTTTGGCCCTGGTGATGATTTGGCTCTGGCTTTGTCGACCACCTTCTTGATTTCTGCCAACGTTGGAGGCTTGCCATTGAACTGTTCCTCAGGGTTGGTTGGCCACACCAGACCTTGAATGTCGAGTGGTGCTTTGCTCTGTGGGTCAGAGTATGTTTTCCTCAGATGCTGCTCAAGAACTCCTTTGTCCACACTTAGGGTCCCAGATTTTGGCTGCTCAAACAGTGTTCTGGCAAACTGGAAGGGGTCTCTGAAGAAGCGCTCTTGTGTCTTCTTCTTTTTGCTCTTCCTCTTCCTCGCAGATTCCGCTTTGCTGAGGGCACTGTGTTTTTCTTTCAGGTCTTTCCACAGTTTTTCCGAGCCTTGTTTTTCAGCTGGCAGTGCGGTCTTCATTTGCATCTTGAGGTTTTTCTTTTGGACCCTGATCTTGTCCATCTTTTCTTGGCGTCTGGATTTCTTTGGAGGTGTTTTCTCTTTGGGTAGTTTTGCTCCATAGGCGTCTCTACATGTGGCATACACAATGTCCCCATATGTGGCTAGTTTGTGTTCCAGGGTGCTTTTCCCTATCAGTGCATCGAGTCTTTGGACGATTTTTGCATCCAGTTTCTCCCAATCTTCAGTTTCGTTTGCTCGTGGCAGGTTGAGTTTCAGGCGCCTGGCATCGAGGGCCTGTGCAAATTCCTCATCCGAACCAACAGCGTGGATGTCCTTGGCACTGTGGTTTAAATCCTGGCCTTGGTCTTCCGACGTCTTATCTGCTGATGCAGTGCGCTGCTGCTCATTCAGATGAGTCTTCACACATCCCATCTTTGTTCTGTGGATCTTCATGCCACGGGTGGTAGCGAAACGCTTTCCACAGACACATGGATATTCCATTTGGTCCATGTTCATAGTCCGTTTGGGATTTGCAGTCATGATTGGTTGAGCACCGATGGATTCATCATTCTCTCCCCCTTTCGGTGAATCCTGGGAGCATCTTTTCCTTTTATTTTTAGTAGCCACATGTTTAAGGCAAAGTGGGGAGCCAGCCCACAGAGCCCTTGGTTCTGGTCTTTCCCAGTGTCCTCCGGTCTTTCCCGGACGTCCTCCGGCCTATTCCCGGAAGTCAATGGTTTACCCATGCATCAGTAGAAAGAAACTCGTGGAGAGCGTGGCAGCAGAGAGTCCTCAGAAGAGAAGCCCCCTTCAAGCAAGTGTTTCGGCCCTTATCTCCTGACACTCTAGGGGGGTTGGGCCACACCCGGTTCATGACTCCGGATGTCCCTCTGTTGCCCCTTTTTTTCCCATCTTGGGACGAGCCATGGCTGGGATTCGAACCCATGACCCTCTGGACATGCTCATTTTCCACTTAATGACTCGCGCTTTAACCACTGAGCCACGTAAAGGTAAAGGTCAGGAAGGCAGAAGTCCTGGGGTCGCCAATGGCCGAGTTTTCCTTTTTTTTAATGTTTCTTAGCTCTGTTGTTTAAAAAGACAGATTTACAATAAATGTTCACTTTTCCAAAGCATGACTTGCGCAGTATTTATTTCTGTGTCATGGGGATCAATCGCTAACAACACCGGAAGGGTTCCAGGTGATGCTATGATGTTACCAAATGAGCCCAGAGTTCAACTGTTCAGCTAAAGCTGGCGCCAGTGTTTATCACTGGTTATGTGCACAGAGGCGGATCGATGACCTTTTTTCTCTTTTTCTTTTTCTTCACTTTTTTTTTCTTTTCTTTTCTTTTTTGCGGTTGGAGCCGTTATCTGATGGAGTCGTGGCACAGCTGGTAGTGTCCCCTTCCATACTGACTGATTTTCACGATGGACTCGCGTCTCTTTATCACGATGTTCGTTTGTTTGTTTGTTTGTTTGTTTTTCTCTGCCTTAGTCTTCCTTCAAAATCGAAATGCTTTAGTTCAAGTTCAGCAAAGCTCCGGCAAATTTCAATCTATTAACTTTGTGCTTCATGTGAGAGTTCTTCTCTTTCTCACGTACCGTTCCACATCTTGCTGTTGAAAATACGGTGATTGGCGATTTGTCCTAGCGGTTATCAAGCGGCTGAATCCAGCACGCAGTGTGACATGTTTTAAACCAAGTAAGAATCCGACACGTTCGAGAACACGGATCAATCGTCTGTCCACCAACGGAAAACACATCTGTCACATGCGTACACCTCAGAAGTTTTCTATACAGATTTATGCAACTCTCAAGATTGGTCCCTGAGGCTCCCAAAATATAGGAAACCCGTCAAACGACATTAAACTGAACAAAATAAACAAAAACAGACGTCACGAAAACTGCCAAGACAACATTAGACTAAGTATAACTAAACCGGCCTACGCTAGACGAGAGACTAGATTGGATTTGACTGGGCGAGATCACACAAGATAGTGTATCAGTATGCATGCATAATGTTATGAATGGAAATTAAGAAACAAACAATATACACGGAAAACAGAGACGAGTTTAATCTGAGAAGTCGCGAGGTGGCTAGCTTCTTCTTTTTTTTTTTTTTCCTTTTTTTTTTTTTTTCTTTCCCCCCCCCCCCCCCCCCCCCCCCCCCCCCCTTTTTTTTCGGGCAATAGCAGCGAGGGGTTTTAGAGACGAGGGGGTGTAATTTAACGAGCGCAAGGCAAATTCTTATTCACTATGTGACTACTTCTTCAAGCTCTTCTTCTTGTTGAAGGGCCCACGGTTTGATCGTTAACGCATCAATCAGAGAACGTCAGACAGACAACAGGACAGCTGTGGCATACATAGCGAAAGAAGGGGGGACGAGATCCCTCAGTCTGTCTCGTCGAGCCTGCCGCCTCCTGTTGTGGTGCCAGACTCACCGGATCACACTGATACCGGTGTACGTGAGGGGATGGGCAACACCATCGCCGACTCTCTCTCCCGGAACAAGGAGACCGAGTGGCACCTATCCCCTCCGATTGCCCAGGACATCTTCCGCCGCTTCGGCCGACCCCAGATCGACCTGTTTGCTTCGCGAGAGACGACGTAGTGAGGAGGTACATGTGCCTCGAGAGGGGCAACCGTCACGCCTATGCAGTGGACGCCCTCAGCCAGGCCTGGACCTTTCCTCTCCTCTGCGCCTTTCCGCCACCCACACTGGTGCCGACGGTGGTGAACAAACTGAAGGAGACCAACTCCAGAATGCTACTGGTGGCCCCCTGCTGGAGCGACGCCCCCTGGACACCAATGATCATGGACATGCTGTACGACACACCCCGCAGGATCCCGCTGTCCCCGGACCTCCTGATGGACACCACGACGGGCCGACCTGTGAGGAACCTGGAGGCCCTTCGGCTGACAGTATGGCCCATATGCGGTCGGCCACAGGGCTCAACGTCCCGGCGGCTACCTTTGAAGTTCTGGAAGGAAGCTGGCGGGCAAGTACACGGCGGCAGTATCAGGCTGTGTGGCGAGAGTGGTTGGGCTTCTGTACCAACAAGTCTTTGGACCCAGCTACCGTTTCTATTAGTGCTTCAGGTGGCAGAATGGAAAGGTGACCCCGGAGGGGGGGATTTGCCACTATGATTTTCTTGTTTCTTTTCACATCATAAACTCAAATGCATATGTCGACAATTGATTTATTGGAGCTCTAGGGATATATAACCATGTTTATTAGCGAATTTTCCTTCTTTGGGCTCTATATTTGCGATTAGAGGGTATACTTAGTTAAAGACCTGTGAATATGGAACTAATCCACTTATCGTCAAATAATTTGCAGTTCCTGATAGAAAGATGATTGTTCCATTTACAGATAGTCATCTTTTTGCAGAAACAATGCCCATTTGACAGTATTTGGCGCCAACTTCCGGTATTTAAAAAAAACGTAAAACAAACTGGCTTACTGCCTAGTTGCAAAGTGAGACGACTGCAGGTGGAAATCTAAACAAATCTTAAATAAATGTTAGCGAACCGCCAAGAGAAACGTGGACAAACGAGTCACAAGACAAAACACGACGCGTTTCGACCTCTTAGGTCTTTCTCAGGCAAGACTCAAACAAATAGGACTATGAAAATGAACGAGGCCTCGTTTTCATTCAACGCCTACCTTGCGATGAAGAGATCAAAGATAAGTGACAAACTCGTTCATTTTCATTGTCCTATTTGTTTGTGTCTTGCCTGAAGAAGACCCAAAAGGTCGAAAGTGTCGTGTTTTGTCTTATGACTCTTTTGTCCACGTTTCTCTTGGCGCTTCGCTAACATTTATTTAAGATTGGCTTACTGCCATTCTCCAGTATGATCATCACCGTCAGCTGTCTGAAATGTGTCTAACATTAAACCACATGTAGTAGTAGTAGTTGTTGTGGTAGTAGTACTAGTAGCAGTAGAAGCAACAGCAACAACAGCAGCAGAAGCAGTAGTAGTAGTAGTGGTCGTAGCACGAGAGTTATAGGCAATGAGAGTAAAAATATTTTTCATACATAAACCAGATCTAAATCAGAAAACCAGAATCTGGGCAGGCTGGGTATCACTCACTGGGAGGAATCTGGGTATGGTGAATGACCAGTCACCGGTTGACAACATGCAGCCAGTTATACATCCCGTCACTGAGAACGATACTGTTCAACATACCCTCCAAGTTTCTGTTGATGCTTCAAGGGAAGTGTGCCAGAAACACACTCTGCTCACCTGTGACTTGGCTATTGCAAGAAAGGCATACATGATTGTTTGGCAGAATGACCATTTCAAGGACGTTGTTCGCCTTGGCATATTTCATTTTCTGTGTTCATACATGGCAGCACTTAGAAAACTCATGAGGAGATCTGCTATTGGAGAGATCATTGTGCAGTCAGGAGTCTGCTCAAGTGGGTCGATTGATGCTGTATTGGCAGGAAAGCACTACAGTTGTGCCCTGAGAGTCCACAAGGTTGTTCTGGAGGCTCTTGAGCGGTTGCTTCTTCAGACATTCTTGAAGGAATCAACAGAAGCTTCAGATCTTCTGAACCAGCTGTCTGAAGATCTACCAGGGTGCACAAACAGACATCAGCTTCAAGACACTCTTGAGAAGCCATCTGTTGTTCTCCTCTTCAGACTGTACTCGAAGTTCAAGAAGGACGTTATCACGGGGAAGAAAGAGAAAGATAGCACAGTTCTGGTTGCAGTATGCTGAGAGAGTGTGGCTGATTCTGCATCTCCTCCGGGCTACAAAAGATTATGACTTGGACTTGCACTTGTCATGCATAGCGAAAATGTGCCCTCTGCTCTTTGTGATGGATCACCAGAACTACTCAAGAAACGCCACAGTCTATTTCCTGAGCATTCTCAAGCACAACCATCCCTCAGCAGAAGAACTCCTGCGACATGGAGAACTCAGTGTGTCGAGATCAACAGTTCCTTTATGCAGAGTACCAGTTGACCAAACTATTGAGCAAACGATCAACTGCCAAGGAAAATCTGCGGGTGGGATCATAGGATTCAGCAGAAACAGTGCTGCCTGCCTTCGCTGGTGCATGACACGTCATGTCAGAGCTTCTTTTCTTGCTGCAACGCTTGAGATGGCTGGCATGACGGGATGATGTCAAAGTTCACAAAGACATGGCATGTGCAGAGACTAGAGCCAGTGAGGAGTGTGTGAAAAACATGATGGATTCCTTCTGCAGCTCCATGGATCCCTTTTCAGTGGAAGAGAGGGGTCTCTTCTGTCTCTCATCAGGAATGCAAGCACAAGACAGCATTCAAGAAAAACTTCTATCATCAGATGCACGAAGAAAGGAAGCCTTTCGCCAATTCGTGACAGAACGACTGCTTGAGAAAACTCTGTTTCCATGCTCCTCTGAAAAAAGTGGAGCTGAAGACATTTGCGAAACTGCAGAAGACAAAGACTCTGCGATCATCTTCGAACAAACTGGTGCAAGTGGCAGCGCAGACAGACATGTTCGGACAACTTCTCATGATCTCGCAGGAAAATAACATCAGTTTGCAGGTCATGAGCTACCCTTTGAGTCCAGTGCATTGGGCCCTAGCAACTCCTGATGGTTTGCCTGCAAAGACAGAGAAAGCAAAGCTTATGCATCTCTTGGAGGAGACAGAGTTGAAGGAGCAACCAGATCGGGGTATATGCCATCACATAATTGACGCAATGTTCCATCTGCAGTCACTTACCTCTCTTCCCCCAACATTTGGAGACCTGGCAGACAAAATCCTGAAAAATCTGTCATCCACAGACAGGATTGATTATGTGGCAGATGTGTACAACCACAACTCCATCAAATCAATGGAACGTTCTCGTCGGGGAGAAGGCGAAGTATTCCTTCTGAAGTGTCCCAACACTAAGGTTCCCAGACACTGGAAAGGGTTTCTGAAAAATGGTGACAAGAACCAGCTCATCAAATTCCTGCTTTCTGAATGGAGAAAAGATTCCCATGCTGCCACACTCCTGAACAGAGAGCTGTTTGTGACATGTGGGCCCGATTGCTTCAAGCTCTCCTCCACGGATGGCAAGATTGTGCAAGCCTCACCAGTTCAAGAGCTGTTTTCCACTCAGGAAGAAGCGGACACGAGGATCATCCTTCACTGTTTTCACCAGAACAAGAATGCTTCTGACTCCGATGGCATAATTGTGCGCTCTTCAGACACTCATGTGTTTCTACTCCTACTACACTTCAGTTCCCAGCTCCATACAACGGTATACTTGGACACTGGCACTGGAAACTACAGGAGACTGCTTTCCACCACAGACCTTGCTGCCAAGTATGGACAGGAATACTGTGAAGCACTCCTTGGCCTACATGGTTTTTCCGGCTGTGACTCTACCAGTTCTTTCGTGAACAAAGGGAAGGTCAGGGCAATGCGTTCACAAAGAGCCATTCCTTCATAATGCCTTCCGAGCACTGGGAAGCCCAGACCTGTCTTCTGATTCAGTGGACAACCTTGAACACTATGTCTGTTGTCTGTACGGCAGACCCAAAAGCAGGAACATCAACCAGGTCCGCTTTGATCTTCTCAGAGAAAAGTTTGACACTAGTCGG
>CM065733.1:68537180-68562180 GCA_033310375.1 Conus canariensis
CAAAATGCCATATATTTTGTATTTACAAAACTAGTAATAAATAGGATGGAAATGCGGCTGTAAAAAGAAATAATAAATTATTTAACATTTTACTTTGCCAACCAGATTATCCCGCAGTTTTATATTCATAAATTAATTTTCTACGCTTCCAGACCTTCATGTAGTACTACTCCAAAAATTCAAATCGTACATTTTTTGTCAAGCGACCATCGTCGCTTAGAAAACTTCAGCAGTATGTCTGACTGTTACGATTACTTAGCATGAACGAGCTAAGCGAAAGCGCTGAATAGTTATGCTACCAGTCCAAGCACTCATCTGTTTAATCTACGTCGCCTCATTCATGTGCGTCTTACTCTCGTCCTCGACGAATTTTACGAAAGTGGGCCTACCGAAGTCTAACACTGGCACAGTAGTTTTCTACTTTGAGATTTTGATATACACACTCAAACAACATGATCAGCTAACATATTGACACCTGACAAATAACCGGCTGTTGTGCAACAGTGAACGGATTGTGTATCCCTTTATGAAAGCCACTTCCTTTACACACACAAGAGCGCGTGAACACACAACGACGTACATCTCGTCTGCACTGGCAAAATCAGTTCGCTTGTTTCAGTGTGTGTGTCGTGTGCAGTCCGTTTCTACATAAATATGTTTTCTGTGTCCGTTCAATGAATCTTTCTCTTTGTCTCTGCATTTGTCTCTCTCCCTGTTCGTTTCTTTCCTGCTTATCTGTCTGTCTGTTTATATGCATGACGGTGTGTGTGTGTGCTTGTGTGTATGCATGTGTGTAGCAGTGGATAGAGAGGACTCAAGGTCTGATTTGGGAGGTGAAGGCAGGATGGGGTGGGGGGATAGGGGGAAGGGAGAGGAAGATGCAAAGTGTTTGCAGATATAACACATAATAGCAGACGAGAAAGGAAGAGCGGTGGACATGGAGGGGAGGGGAGGGGAGGGGGGGGGACATGGGGATAAGGTGAACCTGGTTCAGACCAGGTTCAAAGGTTAATCGGTAGTAGATTCAAAGGTTAATCGGTAGTAAATGTTTTGACACTATAAAGACAAAGGTAGATAACTCTAGCAATGTAGTTTTTGTGAAAAGAACATTAGCATTTTGTAGTTATAGTAATGGTGGTGGGCGTCAATCCACATCTTTATTTTACTTTTAATACAAGGCAAATTTCATTTAAAAAAAAAAAAAATTAAAAGTGGAAATAAAAAGAAATTCTGGGATGGTGAAATTCCGATGGGCTACTCTCAAGAGTAGGCTCCCCTGCAATTTTGTTTTCCGAAACTATATTTATGTAAAAATATACGTGTATAATTAGTTCTTTAATCAAAAATTACGAAACAATAATAACATGATATTTCCATAGTAACATTGACATAAAAGGAACAAATACCGGGTTTTATAAAGAAACAAGTAAATAATTCACATTTTGATTTGCTAACCGGTTTATTGATCTGTATAGTGAGTACAAATAAATATTCCATGCCGTATGACTATATTGAATGGAAAAATACTCTACCATATTTTGGGAAGCGGCTTTTTGTCGCTTTTTAACTTTAATGTGCAAATGCTGAATAGGCGTAGTATCCCTCCACTACAAACGCGGGATAACCTTAGTCTGTTCTCACTCTCACACACAGGGCGCGTGAGTGGATTTTACGAAAACATTGCTCATCCACACAGGCACACTTGCTTCTTCTGTCCTGTGAACTTTTTAAACTTGTTGGAAGAGCCAGCAAGACAAAAAGATTTAATCTCTGAAAGAAGTACATTAGAATCCAGTTGCCAAGGATCTTGAGCAGAGATGAATTTTTCCTTTCTTATAAACGATCTTGGATACATTGAGTGGTATGTTTTAACCAGTTTGGTTTCATACTGACAGTAGGCCTCTATTGTGGGGACTCTCTTTTTTTTTCCTGTGTCTGAGTGTGCGCGACGCTTTCTTGTTTGTTTTCTTCTCCTCTTTGCTTTTTACTATGCAGTTGTTTCCGATCACTTCCTCCTTCTTTTTGAGTTATGAGTTCAACACTCGCTAAACAAAAAAGAGATAAGAATGTGAAAAGAACATTAGCGTTTTTGTGATAATAATAACGCTGGTGGGTGTCAATCCACGCCTGTTTTACTTTCAATAAAAGACAAATGTTTCGAAAAAGAATGAAAAGTGGCTTCCTCCTTTTTGAGTTATGAGTTCAACACTCGCTAACAAAAAACAAAAAAGAGATAAGAATGTGAAAAGAACATTAGCGTTTTTGTGATAATAATAACGCTGGTGGGTGTCAATCCACACCTTCTGTTTTACTTTCAATAAAAGACAAATGTTTCGAAAAAGAATGAAAAGTGGAAATAAAAACAAACTCTCGTACGGTGAAATTCCAACGTGCTACTCGTGTGAGTAGGGCTCCAAGGGTTGGTTGTTTCTCTCCAAAATCATGCTTTTGTGATTTAAAAAAAAAAAAAAAAAACCTGTTTGACCTGCTCTTTAATAAGTAAATAAAGAAAAAAAAATGTCCATTAATATGGCTTCAACAGAAAGGACAGGTATTGGGGTTCTGAAAAGAAGGAATGAATTTTTTGACATATTGCTTTGCCAACCAGACTATCCGGCGGTTTTATATCTATAAATAATCGTTCTATTCTGGCATGCATTTATGTGGTTACACTTCAAAAATCAAATCATAAATCATTTGGCAGGTGACCATCGTTGCTTTGTAAATCTTGTCAATATGTTTGTCTCTCTCTCTCTCTCTCTCTCTCTCTCTCTCTCTCTCTCTCTCTCTCTCTCTCTCTCTCTCTCTGTTGGCGTGTGCTTGCACGCTCACGAGTGTGTGTGTGTGTGTGTGTGTGTGTGTGTGTGTGTGTGTGTGTGTGTGTGTGTTGTGTGTCTGTGTGTCTGTGTGTGTCTGTGTGTCTGTCTCTTTGTGTCTATGTGTCTGTGCTGTAGGTTTCTTCATAAATATGCTTTCTCTGTGTCTATTCACTGAATCTTTTGCTTTCTCTTGTCTCTGAATTTGTCTGTCTCTCTGTTTGTTTCACGTTTGTCTGTCTGTCTGTCTTTTTTTTGTTTGTTTGTTTGTTGTTGTTGTTGTTTTCATGACGATGTGTGTGTGTGTGTGTGTGTGTGTGTGTGTGTGTGTGTGTGTGTGTGTGTGTGTGTGTGTGTGTGTGTGTTTTGTTTTGTTTTGTTTTACGTCTTTCCACATTACGTGATATTAGACCACAAAAAAAAAAGTGGGGCCAGGAAAAAAACCCGTTAACACAAGTCAAAAACATTAACTTATCTGCAGCTATAACACAAAAATAGAAAATCCACTTAATCAAAGATGAAAAAAAAAACCATCAAACATATAACTCTTCTGTCTCATCTCACCACTGACTTATCTATTATAAATATTTGCCAATTGGACTTTTAGCTAACTGCAAAAAGAAAAGATATGTTTCACTAGCTGACAGGGAAACATTTTGAATAGGCTGTACAGGCGTATTTGGAATGAATTTCTTCATTAAGTTACACAAAAGAATGTGATCAGCTGATATGCTATGACCACATAATTATACAATGTACATTTTTGACATACTTTGGGGGGGGGGGGTGTGTGTGTGTGTGTGTGTGTGTGTGTGTGTGTGTGTGTGTGTGTGTGTGTGTGTGACTACTTTTATGTGTTTTGCTATTATTTACCATTGTACATGTATTTTAAAATTCTGTTAAATCAAGTTTGACCATTATGTAATACTGAAAATCTATTATGAGTATTGTTGTTTACTCAAATGGGTTCTACTATTGCTTGATCATTTATTATGTGCACCATCATCATCATCATCATCATCATCATCATCACACTTTAATGCTTCTTTTAATCAGAATTTAGGTCTGACAGTGTTGTTTCTGTTTTTAGCAAATTCTGAACATTAGTAAGTGGTGTGTGTGTGTGTGTGTGTGTGTGTGTGTGTGTGTGTGTGTGTGTGTGTGTGTGTGTGTGTGTGTGTGTGTTTGTGTGTTTATCTACATGTATGAGGTTTTACATTTTAACTAAATTGATTTTGTTGGGTTGTTGTTGTTGAGTTAGCCTACTTGTTTATTGTTTATTGTTGCTGGGTTACCCTACTTGTTTATTGTTCATTGTTTTTCATGTTTATTTATGTCACTAATGTATAGTTAGTCAGCAGCACGACTGTAATTTCTCAGAATTGAGATAATAAAGTATTCTTGTATCTTGTATACCAACAGTAGACTCATCATAATATGTATATTCTCTCACTGTGAGTGTGTGTGCGTTTGCAGTGCTTTCTTGTTATCTTCTCTTTTTGCATTGCGATTCTTCTTTTTGTTGTGGAGAAGTGAAGAAAACTTACTTGCGATTTTTCAGCCATTATTACAAGAGAAATCACTCTTAAAGAAACGAATGACGTTAAAACGCTCTCCAATCATAAGGTCAGATTGTGGATCCGAAATAGAATATGTTTCCATGGAAGATAGGTAAATATAAGTTACATGGAAGCAAGCAAAGATTTAAGTTGTTTTTTTTAGTTTGAATATAAATCATACATCAATCGAAAAAAATAAATCAATTATTTGGGAATACAAATTTTGTTTCGTTACAGTTGCTAAGGTTTAGTTGCTAAGATGATTTACTTGTTTACATTTTGTTTTAGTAACGAAGGAAAGCAAATCATCGGAAACTTGATTAAGTTTCTTTTAATAGTTGTTTGTTAGAATTAGATTATTATACTGAGTTTATCGATAGTTTGTTATAGTATTATTTTTGCTTCGATGTCATGTTGTTAGGATGATGTGGTAGTGTTGGTCGTTAGATCTATTGACGACGAACATGTATAAAAGGAGAGAGAGAGAGAGAGAGAGAGAGAGAGTGTGTGTGTGTGTGTGTGTGTGTGTGTGTGTGTGTGTGTGTGTGTGTGTGTGTGTGTGTGTGTGTTTTCGGGGTTGTTCTTACTGACGGATTCTCGCTGACAGATGCTTGCTGATCATCCTTGCTGACATAAAAGAAAAGAGCAACATCAGCTTTGGGCTGGTCTGGTCTCTATTGATCCACAATACCCAGCAGATTTAGTCTGCATGAAAGGTCTGTGCAAAGTGGCAGGCACAAAGATGAGATTGAACATCCTGCGCATATAAGATCGAATTGAAAATCCTTGGTTTCGATTGGGCTCCTGCCTATGCCCTAAGACCACTTTGCCACATTGTGTTATGAGAAGATCGACAGAAATAAATATATAGAAAATACAAAAAACGTCAAGAACATAAAAAGAACACTAGCTTTTTGTGATCTACACGTTCTGTTTTACTTTTAATAAAAGGCAAATGTTTAGAAGAAATTATAAGTGGAAATACAAAAACAAAACAAAACAAAACAAAACAAAAACAAAACAAAACAAAACAAAACAAAACAAAACAAAACAAAACAAATTCTCGAAAGGTGAAATTCCAATACGGTACTTGTGTGAGTAGACTCCCCTGTTATTATTTTTTTTTGTTTTAATTATAGTGTGTTACATATCTGTTTGATTTGCTTTTTAATTGATAATAACAAAAACAAAATGCTATAATCTTTTTATATATATATAAACGCATAAAACAGGACAGATATGCGGCTATAAAAAGAAATAACAAATTATTTAACATTAATTTTTGCCAACCAGATTATCCGGCAGTTTCATATTTATAAATAAATGTCCTGCTTTTATATTTATATAAATACGAATCCACATATCAAAACCGAATGTTTTTTGTCAAGCGACCATAGTCGCTTTAAAAAGAAGGGCAATAGCGTATATCGGACTGTTGCGTTTATTACGCATGAATGAGCTAATGACAACAGACTGTCACTTGTACCAAAAGCTCGAGGTGTTGCTTTCTCCAGACTGTCCTTGTGGGCAGGGAGAACGGACAGCGGAGCATGTGCTCCACAAATGCCCATACATGAACAGTCAAGGAGAGAGGTGTGGCCAACAGAGACAGCTCTAATGACGAAGCTCCACGGCAATCTACAAGAGCTGGACAAAACGACAGTGTTCATCACAAGGGCCGGACTGACCATACAGACGAAGAAGAATTATGTAATACAAACAATTTCTTCATAACATAATAACACATTCCTAGTTCGGCTAGAAAGGTCTGTACATGTTGCAGCAAAACTAAACTGAGTTGACAAAATTATGCTGAGATATTTATAAACATTTACAACGCGCATGACAGTACCATCATACTACCATCTCTCGGTTGCAGCCATGTAACTTCCTTTCCTAAATACAATAATCCGATTTTTATCAAAATTGACCTTCAATTCTAGTTCATCTGCTGAGTAGCTTTAAATCATTCAGCTGTCTCTGCAGACGAACTACAGTCTCCGAGAGCAGAGCTACATCATCTGCTAGTAATAAAATGAAGAGTTCCATAAGATCGTTGGTAAACCTAGCATCATACCTACCTTTTTCTACTATTTCAGTTGCAAGCTCATTGATAAATAATGAAAATAAAACAGGACTGCACACATCTCCTTGTTTTACTCATCTAGTACACGCTATATAGTCAGTTAATTTATTGCGGCTTCTTGGGGGGGGGGGGGGGGGGGGGGGGGGGGGGGGGGGGGGGGGGGGGGGGGGGCAGAAAAAGAACTGAAGTGAATCATTAAACAAGTAAAACTGAAACCACTGATGGAGAAAAATCATGCTAAAGACATTCACATTATTAATATGTGCAATATAACCAAGGAAAGAACTGACTAAAAATCATGAAACAAATGCTTATTAAGTTAAGAACAAAATCATGATAAAGAGATGAGACAAAGAACACGATCGTGCGCGCGCGCGCGCGCGCGAGAGAGAGAGAGAGAGAGGAGAGAGAGAGAGAAGAGAGAGAGAGAGAGAAAGAGAGAGAGAGAGAGAGAGTAAATAATTATGCATTTCACGTTCCCTGTACCCACACTCCCCTCCCCCCCCTCCCCCGTCCCTCCCTCTCTCTCTCTCTCTCTCTCTCTCTCTCTCTCTCTCTCTCTCTCTCTCTCTCTCTGTGTTCCAAATTTTATGTCTTATTTTCTGTTTTATACATGCTAATTTTTGTCCATTGAAGTACATTTCCATATGCCCCCGCCCCTCCTCCCTCCTACTCCTCTACTCTCCCCCCCCCCTCCCTCTCTCTCTCTCTCTCTCTCTCTCTCTCTCTCTCTCTCTCTCTGTCTTTACTCTTTCTTTTCACTTCATATTCCATTATAATTGTATAACCGTTTTTGTTCGCTTGTTCGTTTGTTTGTTTTTTGTTGTTCATACATCATTTCATTTCACTGCATATTTCAATGCCTACTCAGGGCGAGGACAGGATGTAAAAAAAGTGCATCGATGCTTACCTATCATCCTCGTATATAAAGAACTCTCTCTCTCTCTCTCTCTCTCTCTCTTGAACTTGAACTCACGCACCGGCAAGACACCTTGTGTGTCGCTCCTCATTAATATTTAATGTTTCGATTAATTACCCCTTATTTTCGGTGTATTTCGTTTCAATAGTAATTTGTTACGAATGAAGACATCATTCTGCACCTGAAGATATAAAATTTATAACGAACAACTCAACAACTGAACAACTGAACTTCAATTGCGTGATTCAGCTACCCAGTCTTCTTCTATGTCACCTCCGTCTTTCGCTGACCGGTCCGCTGGCTTCACTGTGATCGTTATGCACAGACATACTTCACTGTGATCGTTATGCCCAGACATACTTCACTGTGATTGTTATGAACAGACATACTTCACTGTGATCGTTATGCCCAGACATACTTCACTGTGATTGTTATGCACAGACATACTTCACTGTGATCGTTATGCACAGACATACTTCACTGTGATCGTTATGCCCAGACATACATCACTGTGATCGTTATGCCCAGACATACTTCACTGTGATCGTTATGCACAGACATACTTCACTGTGATCGTTATGAACAGACACTTCACTGTGATTGTTATGCACAGACATACTTCACTGTGATCGTTATGAACAGACACTTCACTGTGATTGTTGTGCACAGACATACTTCTCTGTGTGTGCTGTGCATTGGATAGTATTACAGTTGATGTCCATCTACTCCATTTCACACCTCTTACCTGACCTTCTGCTGCGGTGCCGTCCATGGGGCAGTATTGCTGTTGGGATGTCGACCATCATCCCCGCAAGCCGTCAGCAGTTCATTAGTATGCCGTGCACCGGATAAAATTAATTTATCCAGGATTATCGACAGTGATTCGGATGTTTATTGTGTTTTGGAAGTGTGTTTTTTCTGTCGAGGATCACCATCTCCTCACCATCTCCTCCCCTTTACATCCACAGTGATCGGGTGTTTGTTGTGTATTGGGAGTGTTTTTCTGTCGAGGATCACCATCTCCTCACCATCTCCTCCCCTTTACATCCACAGTGATCGGGTGTTTGTTGTGTATTGGGAGTGTTTTACTGTCGAGGATCACCATCTCCTCACCATCTCCTCCCCTTTACATCCACAGTGATCGGGTGTTTGTTGTGTATTGGGAGTGTTTTTCTGTCGAGGATCACCATCTCCTCACCTTTACATCCACAGTGATCCGGATGTTTACTGTGTATTGGAAGTGTGTGTAGGTTTTTTGTTCTCGAGGATTACCATTTCCCTTTTACACCTTTTCATCAACAGTGATTCGCATGTTTATTGTGTATTGGAAGATTTTTTTCTCTTGAGGATTATCATCTCCTCCCCTCTACATCAACAGTGATTGTGTTGTTTAATTCATCGACGGTGATTCTGTTGTTTATTGTGCATTGGGAGTGTTTTTCTCTCGCCGTCTCTTCCCATCTACAGCCACAGTGATTCTGTTGTATATTGTGTATTGGAAGTGGTTTTGTTTTGTTTGTTTGTTTGTTTGTTTTCGTTTTTTTTTTTTTCTTTCTCTCGAGGATTCCGGTCTACTTCACTTTCATCGACAATGATTCTGATTAGTGATGTGTATTTGTCTTTCTGTTGGATTAGCTTATTTCGCCGTTATATCGACAGTGATCCTGAGTTGTGTTGTGCTCGGGATATTTTTCCCCTCGAGGATTACTGTCTCCTCCCCTTTACATCAACAGTGCTTCTGACGCGTGTTGTGTCTTCAGTGTTTGTGTTTGAGGATTACCATCTCCCTTACATCGACTGTGATTCTGATGACTATTGTGTATGGAGTACTTTTCTGTTCGATTCACGGCTTGTAATAACATTGACTGTGATTCTGATGTGCGATGTGTAGAAGAGTGATTTTTCTGTTGGATTAATATCTTCTCTCCATCATATTGACAGTGTTTTGAAGTGTGTCGTGTTTTTGAGTGATTTTCTGCCTAAGATTACCGTCATCCTCTGTATACTGACAGTGCATCTGGCGTTTTGTTGTGCATTGCACGACACTGCCTCCTGGATGACGATAATCTCCCCTTCATGGTGAGAGTTTTGTGTCTCAGTGTTATGCGCATTGAGACTGTTTTTGTGTTTCCATAAACTTGCATTTATAAAGCTCTACTATTCAGTTTCGTAGATATACGCCATGCCTCCCATATCACACTAAAACATGAATGGTCCAGAGCTGTAAGTGCATTAGTGAGAGTGTGATTTGTGTAGCATGTTTCATTGTCTATTGTCACAATTATGACTACTTTCTTTCCTGAGTTCACTAAAAATGATGAGACGAAACTACAACCTACCTTTGATACTATCCAAAAGGTTTTTTCTTGTGGCATTAATGAGCTTGCAGTGTGGAGGAATTGTCTTTTGTTTCGCTACTCTGCCATAGACAATACCGATATTACAGTACACTTATGTGACTACAATCGTGACAGCTCCCTGCTTACTGCGTCGCCATCTGTTATTTCCGTGCCTCCATCACCAAACATCGCAAAAACTGTCTTTCGCACATTTTGTCGCAAACTCTGGGGGTACATTGCTCTGCCAGGGTATAGACTGTCCTACATGGGACACAAATGAATGTGAAATATTAAGACCATTTATTTCCACTTTTTTTACTGGACAAGGATTATGAAAGATTGTCTGACTCGCTGCTTCAAACGCCAGTCACCTTCATCAACGCCGCTCCGGCGCCTGTCCTTTTAACAGAGTCGGCTCTGGTCTTCAAAATGATGTCCGGTGTTTCTGGTTCTCCGGTCAGTGAAGCACCTTCTCCACCTTCATCACAGCTGCTCCTTGAACCAGACACCGAGTCACATTTGCAGGACAATGTTATTCCTCCCCCCCCCCCCCCCCCCTACTCCCCCTGTTGCTCCAGACAGTTGTGCAAGCGATGAGACAACATTAAAAAAAGCCATCGCCCGTTAGCAAAAGGACGCGGCAAAAAAGCAGACGTACAATTTACAAGAATAAAGTGACATCTCCTTCATGTCCCTTTCCTGAGTTGAAAAGAAGGGTGACTTGTTTAGAGCAAGTTGTCAACTCAATGTCAACTGCACAATGCATGACAGAAACTGACATTACTTCCTTTTTTTGAAGATGTTAAAACAGCCACTAAAAATGAATTACGTGTAAATGTTTCAGATAAATTCAATGTCACTGTATCAAAAATTGAAGATCTTTCAAATCTTGTAACAACCTTACAATCAGCGAACAACCAACTACACAAAGAGAACCATTCTATCAAAACACAATTAGGATCTTTACAATCAGAGCTGAAAAAAATTAAACCAATCCAACCTCAGCGTATGACAGTCTGCACGCAGACTGAATGTCCAAGTCCAAGATATAAAGAGTCAGCACACGTATTTACGCAGACAGATCCCACATCTGTTCATCGATTAGACTGTGTGTCTGTGACAGAGAGTAAAGAATGTATGACGGTGACAGAAACCCTTTCCCAAACCAACGACTATATCATGGTTCCACCCAGTGTCAACCAAGAAATTCCCGACTGTCCCTCTGAGTCGCCCGACAGTTTTAAAGACAATCTTCATTTTTCCATTCAGACGTCCAACGCATTTTCAGTTCTATCTGACGCTGACAATAAACCAGAAACAGGTTCGAAATCGATCTCAAAGAATTCCAGTTCTTCAAATGAAACAAATTATTATTCTAAACCCACCCCTTTGGAGACGCTGTCACAAATGACTATCCCTGACAAAACAACAGTCTTATTCATTGGCGACTCCACAATACGTTACGTTAATCCAAAAAGACTAGCCCCTCGACAAGAACGTGTTTTTAAAATCTGTATCCCTGGCTTATCTGTCAAAGACCTCCAAACCTGGCTTCTTTCAACACCTGTGACCCCACACTTGAACGACATTATCATTCATGTGGGTTTAAACTCATGCCCCTCAGGTCCTGTGTCTACCGAAATGTGGAGCGATCTCATTAAACTACTTCGCAAAACATTTCCGATGGCACGTGTTGGTTTTAGTTCCCTACTGCCCGCAAAAGGAAAACATTCCTTCAATAATTCTATCTTCCCATCAAACCGCAACCTTAAACAGAGTTGTGCAAAGTACCATGCCATTTTTATTGACCACTTTCAAACGTTTGCCTCTGACACAAGTCTTTACAGTAACTCTACTCATCCGAATGCCAGAGGTACTGCCAGACTAGCAGAAAACATCAAACTGTTACGGAGGACCTCTCATAAAGTGGAAATTCACCCTGTCAGACCTCCTTATTTCAATCTAAAAGATACTGGACAAATTAACTCCAACTATGACATTCGCACTGACCCCCCATGCGCCCAAACCGTTACTGAACACGCTGCTTTTCAAATGCCACCACCTGACTACCCTCCCCTGTCATCATCTGAACACGCTGCTTTTCAAATGCCACCACCTGACTACCCTCCCCTGTCATCATCTGAACACGCTGCTTTTCAAATGCCACCACCTGACTACCCTCCCCTGTCATCATCTGAACACGCTGCTTTTCAAATGCCACCACCTGACTACCCTCCCCTGTCATCATCTGAACACGCTGCTTTTCAAATGCCACCACCTGACTACCCTCCCCTGTCATCATCTGAACACGCTGCTTTTCAAATGCCACCACCTGACTACCCTCCCCTGTCATCATCTGAACACGCTGCTTTTCAAATGCCACCACCTGACTACCCTCCCCTGCCATCATCTGAACACTACCACCTGACTACCCTCCCCTGTCATCATCTGAACACTTTCCTCTGCTTGCACCCAACTCTGGTTCCAAGGTAGGAGTGTCTGGACCACAACCTATCAGAAGTATAGCGCCCTTGTTTCGTCCACAGCCCTCCTCAAATCATCCTGGTTCCAAGGTAGGAGTGTCTGGACCACAACCTATCAGAAGTATAGCGCCCTTGTTTCGTCCACAGCCCTCCTCAAATCATCCTGGTTCCAAGGTAGGAGTGTCTGGACCACAACCTATCAGAAGTATAGCGCCCTTGTTTCGTCCACAGCCCTCCTCAAATCATCCTGGTTCCAAGGTAGGAGTGTCTGGACCACAACCTATCAGAAGTATAGCGCCCTTGTTTCGTCCACAGCCCTCCTCAAATCATCCTGGCCTGAAATACCAATTAAACAGTGCTGAGAACATTCCTACGCCCAACCAAGGCAACCATGTCTTTCCACCACCTCCCTATCCTCCCAGTAGTTTGATCAACTCTTCTGATTACCGAGGGAACAGAGCGACGGACAATTTTTATGTCACCCCACCACACCAAGCAGAAGACAGAATCCATCCATATGCAGGACATTTGCTGAGGATGGCTTCACATTTACTGAGAAATCAAAGCGGCTTGTTCCCTTATAAATGACATAACATGTTTATCACCAGTTCAGTATCTGTCTACCTCATTCCCTTATCTTTTGCCCTGTGTCTCTTTTCGAGGCGCGCACGCACGCACGCGCACGTGTGTGTGGATGTGTTGGGAAGGGGGGGGGGGGGGTGCTTTGCACGGGCGCGTGCGTGCGTTTGTCTAGGTTTGTGTACACGTGTACGTACGCGCACGAAGATATCCATCAGTATCCTCATCTTCTTATAAAGGATGACTTTTTTTTTTTAAATAACTTCCGTATGCTTATACTTATGTGTGTGTGTGTGTGTGTGTGTGTTTTTGTTGTGTTTTTTTTTCTTGTAAGTGAATTTGAGTGCATGCCTTTCTTTGCTTTAGTGTGTGAATGAGTGCTTGCTTATGTGCGTATGAAAATAATACATATTGTTTTGTGCATGTTAGCGCATTTATAGTTTATAAATGTGTGTGCATGTCTTTATATTTTTGGTTTGTGAATGTTTGCCTATGTGCGTATGAAAATGTATGATGTAATGTGCACGTTACCGCACTCACAGTTTTCTGGATCTTGGAAATGATCATATCTTTCTCGTTAATCTTGTAAGACCGACTCAAGTATAGATACTAGTATTGTAAACAACAAGCATTACTTGTGTGCTTGTGGCCAAAGTTTCTTCCATTGTAGGCCTATATACATAAGCTTGTATTACTGTTTGTTAATCTGCCTTGCTGCTTTTCTTTGGTGTTGTTGTAGCTCGTCGGGGATTTTTTTGTTTTGTTTTGTTTTGTTTGGGGTTTTGTTTGTTTGTTTAGGGCTTTTTTCCCCCTCCCTCCCTTCTTCATTAGTCACTACTTACCCTTCTTTTAATACTTCGTGTATCCCCCCTCTCTTCGTCTGCTTTAGCCGATCTTAAAGATGCCTGACACTTTAGAAACTTGGCCGTCTAAAGATGGTTTTAGAGTGGGATTCCTCAACATAAATCACTTCATCAATAAAATATCTGATGTTTCGTATGTTTTGACAAATGCTGGTAAGCATTTCCATATTTTTGGCTTTGCCGAATCACGCCTTACAGAACACATTCTAGATTCTGAAATCTCCATTCCTGGATATAATATAATCCGCAAAGATGCTAAACATCCCAAAGAGACGGGTTTGGTAGTGTACATTCACCATAGTATAAAGTTTAAATGTGTTGAACCTCGTATTTACCATAACATCGAGTCAATATGGATCCAAGTTGATTTTTTAAAACGTGAGCTAGTTCATCTGGGTTTCATATACTGCAATCCAGCAGAACATGTCAGTTGGATTGACAATTTCACTCTACTGTTAGAAGATATTTCCTTGCTTTCGGATGAGCTGATATTGTTAGGCGATTTTAACATTGATTTGCTCAAATGTAACAACACATGGGTTCATTGTTATGAATCTTTTCAACTTGTTCAGTTAATCGATAAACCTACAAGGGTAACACCCACATCCAAAACATCCAAGCGCAGGCCAACAACCGAACTATCTTCACAGCAATGACCCGCTCGGAGCAGGCAATACAAATATATCTGCCTTCAAAAGGGATTGCGATGGTTCCCTTATGCAGCTAGTGAAGAGTTTTCATGTCTGTAACATGTTTTCTTGATTTCGTGTTCCCAGTTTCTCCATTTTCAAACTCCCCCCCCCCCCCCCCTCCGTTGAGTCCAAATCTTTGCCGGGTCATTGCTGTGAAGATAGTTCGGTTGTTGGCCTGCGCTTGTTTTCCCCCACTGTTAGATTGTTCGTCTGTGTATTTGTCTGACTTTCTTCAAGTTTAAAGGCTGTGCCAGTCTTGGATAAAAGTTGCTCTGTATTAGGTTTTCTTATGGGAGCAAAAAATACCCAACTTGTTTACTGTTTATCGTTTGCTGTTCCCTGCCTCATTTCATTTCCGTCTTTAATTTTGTTTTAAATTATTATAATGAAAGGGAAAAAGAATGATATTCTATAACTATTGTAAATGACACAATGGACATAATTATTGTTTAAAAAAGAAACAAGCAATTATTGTGCATTTTAGTTTGCAAGCCGGATTATGCGGTTGTCGTATAGTCATTAATAACCGTTCTAAATAATGGTACATTAGTTGGGTTAACAACTATAAACTCTCTGACTTTTTGTCAAACGGCTACGTTAGCCGCTTTTATAAATATAATATACCGGACAACTAGGCTACGCCATTTAGACTAATTCCCAGTTCAAATGGTCGCCTAACCCATCACTTCAGCCACAAACCAATTTTGTCTATTCTCACTATGCAAGGGCGCGTGAACGGACGAAAATGCACGTCAACATGCCCATCCACACAGGCAAAATCTGCAAGTTCGTTTTATCTGTCCAGCGATCTTGATAAACTTGTGCCAACAAGACAAAATCTCGGGGGGGGGGAAGTACAATAAGAGTCGTGTTGCCAAGATCCCTGACCAGAGATAATTTTTGACTTAAACGATATATATTAAACTAACCTGATTTCATACTATCCCAACGTCTATATCCCTTCTCAACAAGCAATAAGTGTGTGTGTGCGGGATGGGGGGAAGGGGGAACAAAGGGGGGGGGGGGGGACGTACACATATATGTGTATGTGTGTGATTGAATAAATGTGTATGTATATTGGGTGTGTGTGTGTGTGTGTGTGTGTGGTATGGTTGTTTACTAAAGGTGTTTTACTGTTCTTTGCCATAATTATTCACTTAACTGCTTTTTTATATTCTGTATTTTTATCATTTGTGTGCAACAATGAAAATTTGATTTGATTAAGGTTATGGTTGTTACCGATTGTTCTATTATTTTTATGTTAATTTATTTATTCATGTGTGTGTGTGCGCATGCATGTGAGTATAATTGTGTGTGTGTGTGTGTGTGTGTGTGTGTGTGTGTGTGTGTGTGTGTGTGTGTGTGTGTGTGTGTGTGTGTGTGTGTGTGTGTGTGTGTGATCTGACTACTTTTATGTGTTTTGCTATTATTTACCATTGTACATGTATTTCAAAATTCTGTGAAATCAAGTTTGACCATTATGTAATACTGAAAATCTATTACGAGTATTGTTGTTTACTCAAATGGGTTCTACTATTGCTTGATCATTTATTATGTGCATCATCATCATCATCATCACACTTTAATGCTTCTTTTAATCAGAATTTAGGTCTGACAGTGTTGTTTCTGTTTTTAGCAAATTCTGAACATTAGTAAGTGGTGTGTGTGTGTGTGTGTGTGTGTGTGTGTGTGTGTGTGTGTGTGTGTGTGTGTGTGTGTGTGTGTGTGTGTGTAGCATGTGTTTATCTACATGTATGAGGTTATACATTTTAACTAAATTGATTTTGTTGGGTTGTAGTTGTTGAGTTACCCTACTTGTTTATTGTTCATTGTTTTTCATGTTTATTTATGTCACTAATGTATAGTTATTATTATTATTATTATTATTATTATTATGAACATTTATGACGCCTAATCAATTGAATGCCCTAGGCGTTTACAATATCACAACAGACATCAAATCACACAATATATAACAATCATACATGAGAAAAAGGCATCAAAATCCAAAGCAAGGACACAAACTCACAAGCATGCGTACACGCAAACACACACTCACACAGACACGAACGCACACAAAGCAGACACTCGCATCACACATTGCAAACGTCGGGTCACAGGGAAGACGAAGTTACCTAGGAAACAGATGAGTTTTGAGAAGGCGCTTGAATGTGGGCAGTGAGGGTGAGTATCTGAGAGAGCGAGGCAATTGATTCCAGGTAGTTGGAGCTTGATAGGCAAAGGAACGTTGACCAAAGGTTTTAGTGCGAACAGTGGGGATACTGTAGATACGAGTGTCACATGAGGAACGTAAAGCTCGAGATGGGGTGTAAAGATGTAACAGGTGGGTGAGATACTCAGGACAGGAAGACTCGATAGATTTGAAGCAGAGAGAGGCAATCTTGTAGGATATTCTTAGCTGAACAGGGAGCCAGTGGAGAGAGCGGAGCAATGGGGTAACATGGTTATATTTAGAAGTGAGGAAGATGAGACGGGCAGCATGATTCTGAACTCTTTGAAGTTTGTTGATGAGATGAGAGGGAGAGCCAGACAAAAGAGCGTTACAGTAATCCAGGCGGGATAGAACAAATGCGCAGACAAGAGCTTTTGTTGTGTTTTCTGAGAGAAGATGGCGAATAGAAGCAATTCGGCGGAGTTCAAGAAAGCAAGTGCGACAGACATTGCTGACATGCTGTTGGAAGGACAGGGTTTGATCAAGAGTTACACCGAAGTTGCGGGCAGAATGAGAGAGAGTGATAGGTGAATCAACAAGTTTGATGGAAGTCGGAACAGAAGGGTGGTTTTGAAGTTTTGGTGGGGTGATCAGGATCAGTTCAGACTTATCTTCATTTAGTTTTAGTTTGTTTCCGGTCATCCAGTCCTTAAGGTTGGCTACACAAGACTGGGTGTTTTGGATCATGAGAGGAAGGTCAGAGAGAGGCCCAGAGACATACAGCTGATTGTCATCAGAGAAGGAATGATGCTGAAGTAGGTGTTCTTGGACGATAGAAGAGACAGGATAAGAGTAGAGAATAAAGAGTAGAGGGCCCAAGACAGATCCTTGTGGCACGCCGTAGGTCAGACAAGAGGGATTAGAAGAAAGGCCGTTGATAGAAACTACTTGTTGACGATCAGTGATGTAGGAATGAAACCAACTCAAGACTGTGTCATCAAGCCCAAAAGAGTGATGTAGGCGGGAAATGAGGATAGAGTGGTCAATAGTGTCAAAGGCAGCAGATAGGTCCAAGAGAGTCAAAAGTGATACATTGTTACAGTCAAGGGCAGTCAGAATGTCGTTACAGATTTTGAGAAGAGCAGTCTCAGTACTATGTCCAGAGCGGTAAGCAGACTGAAGGGGATAGACAAGGCTGTTGGAATGAAGGTGGTCTAACAGTTGGTCAAGAACAACTTTCTCTAAAATTTTTGAAAGAAACGGAAGATTTGACACAGGTCTGTAGTTTTTCAAATTGTCAGGGTCAAGAGTAGTCTTTTTCAAAAGAGGTCTTACAATTGCAGATTTGAAAGAAGAAGGAAAGAAGCCAGTTGAGAGGGAGTGGTTGATGATGATGGTAATATGAGGGAGTAGAGTGTCAAGGCAATGGGTGAGGAAAGAAGCTGGTAGTGGGTCAAGTTCACAGGTTTTAATGCCAGATTTCATGATGATTTTCTTTACAAAGACCTCAGAAACAGGATGGAAGGAAGTGAGGAAAGTTCCCGAGAAAGGGGGATCGGGAAATGGTGCATGAGTATTAGTCAGGGAGTCCAGTGAAAGCCTAAGATTAGTGATCTTGTTGACAAAGTAGTCAGAGAAAGCCTGTGGAAGGTCAGAAGGTGGGAGATTGGAAGGAAGAGGAGAGGAGTCAGTTTTACCAAGAAGAGTGTTAGTAATGTTATACAGCTGTTTGGATGTGGAGCATGCAAGAATTAGTCAGCAGCACGATTGAATTTCTCAGAAATGAGATAATAAAGTATTCTTGTATCTTGTATCTTGTATACGGACAGTAGACCCATCATAATATGTATATTCTCTCACTGTGAGTGTGTGTGCGTTTGCAATGCTTTCTTGTTATCTTCTCTTTTTGCTATGCGATTCTTCTTTTTGTTGTGGAGAAGTGAAGAAAACTCATGATTTTTCAGCCATTATTACAAGAGAAATCACTCTTAAGAAACGAATGACGTTAAACGCTCTCCAATCATAAGGTCAGATTGTGGATCCGAAATAGAATATGTTTCCATGGAAGATAGGTAAATATAAGTTACATGGAAGCAAGCAAAGATTTAAGTTGTTTTTTTTAGTTTGGACATAAATCATACATCAATCGAAAAAAATAAATCAATTATTTGGGAATACAAATTTTGTTTCTTTACAGCTGCTAAGGTTTAGTTGCTAAGATGATTTACTTGTTTACATTTTATTTTGGTAACGAAGGAAAGCAAATCATCGGAAACTTGGTTAAGTTTCTTTTAATAGTTGTTTGTTAGAATTAGATTATTATACTGAGTTTATCGATAGTTTGTTATAGTATTATTTTTGCTTCGATGTCATGTTGTTAGGATGATGTGGTAGTGTTGGTCGTTAGATCTATTGACGAAGAACATGTATAAAAGGAAAGTGTGTGTGTGTGTGTGTGTGTGTGTGTGTGTGTGTGTGTGTGTGTGTGTGTGTGTGTGTCAGTAAATGGTTTCAGTCAGTCAGTCAGTGTGTGTGTGTGTGTGTGTGTGTGTGTGTGTGTGTGTGTGTGTGTTTTCGGGGTTGTTCTTACTGACGGGTTCTCGCTGACAGATGCTTGCTGACCATCCTTGCTGACATAAAAGAGAAGAGCAACATCAACTTTGGGCTGGTCTGGTCTCAAGATTGTTTGCCTGGCTGACCTGAGCGCTAGCTGCTTGCTGTCTCTGCTACCTCTATTGATCCACAATACCCAGCAGATTTAGTTTGCATGAAAGGTCTGTGCAAAGTGGCAGGCACAAAGATGAGATTGAACATCCTGCGCATATAAGATGGAATTGAAAATCCTTGGTTTCGATTGGGCTCCTGCCTATGCCTTAAGACCACTTTGCCACATTGTATTATGAAAAGATCGACAGAAACAAATAAATAGAAGGTTTTTTTTTAAAAAAACGTCAGAACATAAAAAGAATACTAGCTTTTTGTGATCTACACGTTCTGTTTTACTTTCAATAAAAGGCAAATGTTTAGAAGAAATTATAAGTGGAAATACAAAAAACAAAAAACAACAACAACAAAAAAAAAGAACTCTCGAAAGGTGAAATTCCAATACGGTACTTGTGTGAGTAGACTCCCTGTTATTAATTTATTTTTTAAATGATATTTTGTGTTAATATCTGTTTGACTTGCTTTTTAATTGATAATAACGAAAGCAAAATGCTATAATTTTTCTTTTTCATAAAACTGCAATAAATAGGACAGATATGCGGCTGTAAAAAGAAATAATAAATTATTTAACATTTAACTTTGCCAACCAGATTATCCGGCAGTTTCATGTTTATGAACAATGTGTTCTACCATTCTCGTACTCACTGCGAGTGTGGCATAGCAGTGGACAACAGGGGAGAGGTGGTAGCTTTCCTTTGAAGGATGCTGATGTGAGAGATCAGCGTCGTCGGGCGGCACAGACAACTTTCCAGCCATGTGGGTGACAAGGGGGTCTAGTCTGTGTCGCCGGGGGACGGCTCCTGGAGATGTGGGGCGATTGGTGAAGGAGCGCTGCCTGACTGCGAGTACCGTGGCCTGGAATACTGTGCTGTTTTAAGGGGTGACAGACATGGGGGCACTCTTACGGGGTTGGGCTGAAAAATTGCCCTCTCGGCCGCAGTCAGCGAGTGCCCGCCAAGTTTTAGGGACTCGTGCAGCGCTTTCGTCCTGCTCCCTTCTTGAGGCGGCCTCACGCGGCACAGGACCATCGCCACCCGAGCATGAAGAAGGCCGCCCGGTGGTCCTGAAGACAGCCTGATGTTTGGGGGACAGCAGGCAACACACACCGACGCCTACCGTCGGTCGACCAAGAACCTGAAACTGAACCAACGTTCAAGACCAACTCCACCAAACTTGAACCAACATTCAAGAAGATGACGACCAGAATTGAGCCAATGTTCAAGAGGAACACGAGCTCTGGGAGACAAATGCGACGACCCTCATTGAAACTACCCACTTCTGCCAGGCGACAACAGTTGCCACAAATATGCAGACCTATGTCTGCATGAACCTTGTCCTTAAGGGCCTCAGGCCAATAGGACGTTAATCTCGCCCTCGATGCAATGCAATGCAAATCTTGTATTCATATAAGTTCATTTCCACGATATCAAATCGTACATTATTTGTCAAGCGACCATCGTCGCTTTGAAAACTTTGGCACTAGGCCTATGTCTGGCTGTTAGCATGAACGAGCTAAGTAAAAGCGCTGAATAGTTATGCTACCAGTCTAAGCGCTCATCTTTATCATCTACGTCGCCTCCTTCAATGTACGTCTTACTCTCGCCCTCGACAAATATTAGGAACGCAGGGCCTACCGAAGTTTCACAATGGCACAGTAGTTTTCTACTTAAAGATTTTAATATACACATTCAAATAACATAATCAACTAATATATTGACACCTGACAAACAACCGGCTGTTGTGCAACAGTGAATGATTGTGTATTCCTTTATGAAAGCCACTCCCTCTTACACACACACAAGAGCGCGTGAACGCACAACGACGTACTTCTTGTCTGTGCAGGCAAAATCAGTTCGCTCGTTTCAGTGTGTGTGTGTCTGTCGTGTGCAGTCCGTTTCTACATAAATATGTTTTTCTGTGTCCGTTCACTAAATCTTTTGTTTTTTTTTGTCTCTGCATTTGTCTGTCTCCCTGTTTGTTTCTTTCCTGCTTGTCTGTCTGTCTTTTTATATGCATGACTGTGTGTGTGTGTGTGTGTGTGTGTGTGGTGTGTGTGTGTGTGTGTGTGTGTGTGTGTGTGTGCATGTGCTTGTGTGTATGCATGCGTGCAGCAGTGGATAGAGAGGACTCATGTCTGATTTGGGGGTGAAGGCAGGATGGGGTGGGGGGATAGGGGGAAGGGAGAGGAAGATGCAAAGTGGTTGCAGATATAACACATAATAGAGAGCAGACGAGAAAGGAAGAGGGGTGGACATGGGAGGGAGGGGGGGGGGGCGTGGGGGATAAGGTGAACAATTCAAAGGTTAATCGGTAGTAAATGTTTTGACACTATAAAGACAAAGGTAGATAACTCTAGCAATATAGTTTTTGTGAAAAGAACATTAGCATTTTGTAGTTATAGTAATGGTGGTGGGCGTCAATCACATCTTTATTTTGCTTTTTATACAAGGCAAATTTCATTAAAATTAAAAAAAAAAATTTAAGTGGAAATAAAAAGAAATTCTGGGTTGGTGAAATTCCGATGCGCTACTCTCAAGAGTAGGCTCCCCTGTGATTTTGTTTTCCGAAAATATATTTATGTAAAAAAATAAATATCGCGAATAATTAGTTCTTTAATCAAAAATTACGAAATCAAAATAATATAATACTTTAATAGTAACACTGAAATAAAAAGAACAAATACCAGGTTTTATAAAGAAACAAGTAAATAATTCACATTTTAATTTGCTAACCGGTTTATCCATCTGTATAATGAGTACAACTAATATAAGCATTCCATACTGTATAATGATAATGTAAACTTCCTTATTTCGCGTGCTGTGTGGTAAGATCTACATAGGGGAAACATCACGCACACTAGACACACGCATCTCTGAACACCTGGGTGATATCCGCCACCGACCCAAACCCGTCGCCTTACGTTTCAACCACACCCAACACAACATCAACCATGTCGAAGTTCTGGCTCACCTTCCAGAGAGCCATCACAGAGTGACAGCTTTGAACGCACAACTCAAGAATCCATCTCATTGCCAAACTGGGCACACTATAGCCCCAAGGCATCAATATCCAACAATAACCTAACACACATACCCACCACCTCAACATCAGTTGGCAATATCCCCCACCAACATGTACACACCCCACCACCCTATCCCCTTCACTCCCCTCATACAGTGATTACAGCCACCCTCAATCTATTTAATCTAAATTTTGTTTTATCTTTCCCCTTATGTTTTTTTTTTCTTTCTCCACTTCGTATTTATTTATTTATCTATCTTTTGTTGTTCTTTTGTTTTTTTACACTCCAATTTATTTAATTTTATTTTGTTCATTTACACACAGCATCACCCAAAAACCCCCGCTTCATACCTAATCTACAGCCACCCTCCTTTCACTTTCCACCACACCCCAAGTTCTATACCAATCAACTACCTACCCTCTGATCTACCCCGTACTCCCCCTCCCCACACACACAAAAAATATCCCCCCTCCCCCAAAAAACCGTATCAGAAGGGTTGACCCTCCCAACTCCCCTCCCCCTCTAACACCCCCCGCTCTTTCCCTTCACCCCCGTATCACCAGCATCCCAACCCAAGTACATGATTGCACCGGTCCACCACTGCAACAACAACCCACTACATATTCCACAAAATCACACACACACCCACACCACATTAACTTGCAGCACCCCCTTTTCTCTCCTGTCTTTCCTTTTTTTTTTCCCACTGACCACTTCCTTTCCTTTGTCCCCATTGTATCTTGTATCTCATGATCTCCCCTCTCCCCTCGACATACAGGTATGCTTGGATGTATGTACATGTGTTTGTGTGTGTGTGTGTGTGTGTGTGTGTGTGTGTGTGTGTTTAACACAGATTCCCATATATGACCACCACCATTATTACATTATTACCACCACTCATGAGATATAAGATGTCCTATGTATAACAATTTTGTTGTTGTTGTTGTTTTGACATATGTGTGTATGTTTGCATAGTGTGTGGATGTGCCTGTGTACATATGTACCTGCCTATGTACATGTGTGTGCGTGTATGTATCATGCATGCTCGTGTGTGTGTGTGAGACGGTGATTATTTCATCTATACAACCTTCACCATCAATCGAGTCATTGATCATTGCCCCCCCTCCCCCCGCCCCAAAGGTTTTGTTTTGTTTTGTTTTTCAACTCAACTGGCATTATCATGCAATGCCATCATGCTGTTTGACTTATGGCAATGAACAACATCCTATAGCACTGTTTGTCCCACTGAAGACAATGACCAATTATCCATTATTCATCATCCTTTTTTTTTTTAAACCGGCATTACTACATCAAGCGACTTTACTTAGCAATGACATCTATAGCATTGCCACGAGACAAGACCAATTATATTTCACATCTTTTAAGCATACAACACATGCCACACATATTCCCTTATACACGCCACCTAGTACTGTAGATCTCATCACAGTGATCAACATCCATCAGTCACTGATCATCTCCTTTATTCCCCCACTGGCATTATCACACTTACTAATACACTATCCTACTCCTTTTACAAAAATGACCATCATCCTACACCACTGTGACCATACCTACACCTTTACCATCATCATCATCCACCCATCTTTAAACACCTGCCCCATTCCCCCACCGGCACTTTACACCATGCCACAACATCATCCCACTTATACCAACAATTATCATCATCCTACAGTATCTCCAATGAAACATGACCATCACCCACCAGTCATCTACCCCAACCCCCCTCCACCCACTTTCTCAACCTGCAATGTTATACCAATACCACTTATTATTCCACTTACCTCAGTGACTATCATCCTACAGTACCATTGATCTCACCCATGCCAGTGAGCATCACCCACAGGTCATTGGTATTTTCCTATGCCCCCCCACCTTGCACCATTGCACCATCACCACTGCATTTTTCCACTTGTATAACAATGGTCACCACCTTGGTACTACTGATTTAAAATTATTACCATTTATCAGTCACTGAAAATACTCCCATCCAGTGAACACCTTCATACTGCACTATAATGAAATGAAGAAGCTGACCAATTGACAAAGGAAGGAGGACAGCAGCCCCAACTGTAAAAGGTAGTCTCCTTGGAATAAATCTAAAATATTTCCAAGGAGACAAATAGGAAGATGACTTGAGCAGCACCCAGACTTCAACAAGAGGGATGCATACTACCGGATGCCCAGATCAGACCAAGTGAACATTGTTGGACTGAGGATAAGGCTCCCCTGACCTCAACATCACAGGTCCACTATACTCCACACCTGTGAGTCTTTCAAACCATCAATGCAGTGCAGCCCCAGAGACAGCGGAGCATTCCCAGCTAGGCCCAAAGTGGAAACCTGGCCTGCCAACTCACCAATGAGTGCAAAACCCTACTGACCACTGGAGGGTCTTCACCATACAGCAGCCTCCGTCAGTACCTCCAGGATTCCTACCTAAGTAAACGAAGAAAAAGACCATCATTGTGATACTGAGAATTGGGCACTCCAGACTGTGACACCACATCTCTGCAATACTCCACCCTGGCGAGTCTTCAATTTATCCATGCAGCCCCAATGACGGTGGAACAGTCCCAACAACACCAAGAGAACAATCCTGGCCTGCCAACACACCGATGAGTGCAAAACTGTATTGACTACTGGAGGGCCTTCACCATACAGAAGCCTTTGCCAGTACCTCCAGGATTCCTGCCTAAGGGAACGGAGAAGAATCTCTTCCTA